>CAUYON010013565.1:0-44186 GCA_963573935.1 Arctocebus calabarensis
ATTCCACTTAAACATTAGTAGTCTGTTTGCATTTCATAGTGAATGATACCATGTGAAAATGTTAGAATTCTGAGTTGTGATTTTATTGAGTTGTTGCTTGCTTTTCTTAGGCTTTGTAACTTTTACATGTTGAAGTACTAGCATAATAAACTGAATACTTTAGTATCGTACAGAATATTTGTTTGAGAATAAGTCTCATTCAGTAATAATATAGAGCACTTAAATCTCTGAAAGACACCTCAGAATAAAAACCCTTTTATTCCAAGTACATGAATTCAGCGTCTTCTATTAATCCTGAAACTCCTGAGTTTTTCACTGATGTGGGAGACTTAAACAATATTATTTAATAAAACTAAAAGAAGGGGCAATTTAGATGGAGATTAGGGATATCTTAAAGTTGAGATTTCTCAAAAATTTCTAACCCAAGAGGAAAAATTTAGACTTTTCTTTTTTCGTAGGCCCAGCAGTGGGGTGGAATGCTCATGATCACACTGTGTATAGATTATTTCATTTTTAATCTCTGTAGTTTAGTGAGTTCTTTGTTCTGCCCTTTAGAGGTCCTTAGCCCTTGAGAAGTGTTCTTGAAAGAAACAAAGCAGGAGGTAGTAAGCCCAACTCCGCGTCCCCTTCCCAAGCAGTCTGTGTGAACAGTCCTTGATGAGCGACCCTCCAAATCACGGGTTAGTTGAGAATCTAAGTGGGACGGATAGGATGTTCCACTTGTTTCCTGATCACTTCAGCTGCCCAGAGGCATTGAGCCAAAATACACAGTTTGTGGTGTTACGTAGTGAGGAAACCTTTAAAAATCATGTTTGTTATTGCTACCCAATTTCATTATTCTCCCATCCTCTTTTCATTTTCTACTCTCTTCTCCCTCAAATTCTGGTGTTATTTTTAGTGCCCCTCACCCTCCCCCAATAATATCTAAAGAGATACATAAAAATTATATGAAAAAATGGAAATAGCAGTATGAATAATTTTAATAGATCCTGTAACAGATGCCTCAAAGTATGTATTTTAGTCCACAGATCTTAAAACTAATTGAGGGCAACAATTATTTTTTTAAATTTCCTAAATGAGACTACCTTGAATCATTATTTTTGCCAGTTAGATGTTAACTTATCTAACCTTAAGCCAAACTAAGTCCCACATATCAACTATAGTATTCTTCCTAATGGCAGTGATTTTTGTTATCCACTTTTGATAAACTAAGAAAGTACTGATCTTATTTGCCCTCTTTCCCCACCAATACTTTTCTTTTCCTTAAATATTCTAGTTGCAGGATTTATTATCTTTAGTCAAGATGTCAGAAGTTTAAAAATAAAACTACCAAAGGCAAAGGAGTTGTTCACGTTGTTGAAATTCATGAAGTTAGAGAAGTCTTACTAACAGATGCGTTTAAATGTGGGTTCAACAGATAATTTCTTCCTCTCTCTTCCCCCCAAATTATATTTAGCATTTAAAGCTGTTTATAGCTTGCCATCAGCATTATTCTGGTAGGCTTGTCAGTGTTAAACTGTTTGTTTAGAGGTTTTTTTTAAGCTCTTTAAAGTCTAATTTTAGGATAGATAATTCTGATGTGTACCAGAATGTGTATTTTACAAAATGTTCTTGATTAAAGAGATTTGTTTGTAAATTATCCATTGTTTTTGAATATGCCCAATAGATGTGATAAATTTTCATTGTCTTACCATAAAGCCTTGATGATCAACAAGGGGAACGCAGATACTGTAAAGCTTTTTGTGAATTTTAAAGTGCAAAATAAAACAACCATGTCTGAATAATTAGATTCTTTTCTCTTATTTTAACAGGCTGTTTTAAAGTGTTTTGCTAAAATGTAGGCTTCATTACTCTCTACCACAAGATTTCTCCTTAGTATCCAGTTTACCTACTCAGCAGCAGGATAGAGGACGTTCGGGATTTGAGAAACTACAGTGGTCCCCCCATCTATGGTTTTGCTTTTCGTGGTTTCATTTACCCACAGTCAACTCTGATATGAAAATATTAAATAGAAAATTCCAGATAATAATTCATAAGTTTTAAATTGTGTGTCATTCTGAATAGTGATAAAATCTTGCGCCATCTTGCTTCGTCCCAACTGGGGTGTGACTCGTGTCTGTCCACCAGACCCCATACCCCACACAGCCCCCGCCCCGCTGCTCATCCCCATCGTCAGGCCCTGCATCCCAGCCAGGGTGTGACTCGTGTCTGTTTACCAGACCCCATACCCCAGTACTCCACAAGCCTGTGGCCCCACCCCACCACCCACATCGTCTGCTTCTGACACTCCGCCATCAGTACGGTCATGGCTCCATGAGTCTAGGATCACCCAAAGTAGATGCTCCTTCTTCTGATGTATTATCAGGTGGTCAGCAGGAGTCTAACACCACGTCATAAGGTTTCATCATTCCCCTACCTTCATCTCACCATATAGGCATTTTATTCTCTCACATATCACATGAGGGTGAGTACACAGTCATCTAACTTTCATTACAGTATAGTATAATTGCTGTATTTTATTACTAGTTGTTAATCTCTTACTGTGTATAATTTATAAATAAACTTTACCGTGCCTGTATATGTATAAGAAAAACATAGAGGGTTCAGTACTGTCCAGAGTTTCAGGCATCCTCTGGGTGGGGGCAGTGGTCTTGGAACATACTCCCTGTGGATAAGAGGGAGCTATTGTATCAACTTTGTGGCTTAGTTCTGATGTCTGAGAACCAGTTAAACAACAAAAGATGGTGCCTGGTGCACAGAAGTACTTAACACTTGGGTGATTATGAATCTGAATTTCAAAGAATTGTAGGATTAAAGCCCTCCATCTTTGTAGGACCTCCTGGAGGGCAGGAACCTTGTCTTTGCAACTCCAGTTCTCAGCCTCCTTTGGCACACAGTAGATACTCATCATTTGTCAACTTAAAGTTGGCTTCACAAAGGAAGGTGCATTAGACCCCTGGGTCTCAGAGGAACAGGATTTATTCAGGCAGGGAAGGAGAAGTATTATAATGGAAGCCCAGGAAGAGGAAATAGTATAGGGGAAAGGTATCAGCTTTGTATTAAAGCTGGTTGGGGAAGAGGATAGGGGATGAAGGCAGGAAAAATTAAGAGCAGAATGTGAATGCTGTTGAATGCTTGTACTTTTACCTTTTCTCTCTAGTTAAGAATGAAATTTGGAAATAGTACTTATGGAGTATTCTTGCTAAATATGTAGATTTCTTAAAGTCCTTAGCCACTTCCTGGCCTTGAGCCAGTTCACAGATCTAGAACTTCTAGAAGGGAATCCTTCCTTAAGAACTATACTCTCAACATACATACTGGTTTCAGCTTCACTCCAGAGTTCCCTGTCATGATGCTAAGTTCCAAGGAAGCTGCTTTGGTGGCGGCTTTGAAGATGGTGATCTGGTCTCCTCCCAAGCAATCGTGCTAGAGGGCAGTCGGTGTTTTGTGCAGCAGCCCCCAGGTTTACAGCTGTGCACTGCCCAAGTTGCTGCTCAGAGCTCCTGAGAGCATGGGCCACACTGCTTGCCAGACCAAGACCTGGGGGTTACACATGGTGCATTTATCTTCTGTGTATCAGTTCCTCGAGGGCGTTGATGTTAACCACTTTCAGTCGGGGGAAAGCAAGAATGGGGTGGACCAGTAATGAGAGTGGTACCAGAATCTATTCATCTGTTTTCCTGTGGTAATATAGTCACATGGTTGCCTAAGTAGGACTGTATTTGCTGTGTTCTTGTTACATGTGACCAATGGCCAAGTTCTCCCCTGTGCACCTTGGGTGGAACCCTGAGAACAGTTAATGTGCCTGAGTTGTAGTGCAGTGGTGGGATCAAAACTCACTGCAACCTCAGCCTCCTGAGTAGCTGGGACTGCAGGTGTAGCCACTAACACCTGGCTAGTTTTTCTGTTTTTTGTAGGGATAGGATCTTGCTATATCGCCCAGGCTAGTCTGGAATTCCTGGGCTCAAGAGCTCCTCCTGCCTCAGTCTCACAAAATGCTGGATCACGGGTGTGAGTGCTGCACCTGGCCTGCTTTAGAGCTATTTTAGAAGACAATGTTAAAGTTCATAAGGAGAAGCTGTTGGGGTGAGCGGCATATAGGCTTAACAGCTCCCACAGCCGCAGGGTAGCCCAGGATTCAGAATCTCTGTGTCTGCCTGTGATGGAGTTTGAGAGAGCCATTTCAGTGATGTGAACCTGGTTATTCAACTCCTGTTCAAGCAGCTAAATTTAAGTAAACATAGTACCGTTCAGCTTTGCTTACATATTTGGAGAGTCAAGACTAAAACTGCTGTCAATAGCAATCTTGCCAAAAGCAGTGTATGGGGAAAAAAATCTCACTTTTCCTCCTGGTAATTGGGGAGAAATAACATGGAAAATATCTTGGTCTCCTGCATATCCTATCTAGTCTTGAAGCTGTGTACTTAATGGACATAAAGCCAACTGAAGCATACAGATAGGGAAATAACGCCAAATTTCCTTTCGATTATTTAGTTTAACCTCTTGCCCATTTAGAATTCCAAGCATTATTAACAAACAGCAATCCCCTGTCAAGTTCCCAGATCCCATTAGCCACACTGTTTAGGGGAAGGAATCCTTGGCAGACGTATGTTGGTAAATGAAAGAGAAAAGGGAAAACACTTTCTCCTGAGTGGGAGCCTCTAATGTTAACTGACCTAATAAACTCAGTTCAGTCTCCTCAGAATGCTGAAGCTGGAAGGAAGCCTTCACGATGGATCAGCACTCCGGTTTCACAGGCGTGGAAACCAGCACCGAAGACTTCACCTGCATGACCTAATGAGAGAAGTGGGTCTCCTGATCCAAATCTTCTGAGTCCTGGAGTCCCATGTGCTCTGCACCACACTGCAAGATCAGCTCCGTATATCAGACTGGTGATGTCTTTTCTAACATCAGTTGCTTGTTTCAGTTATCTAAAAATGCTGAAACAATTACTATTAGCCTTTAAGATGCATAGTCTTAATGGTGCTGTTAATATCTGGAATCAAATAATTCCAGAGAGTGGGCTATAAGTTCCTTCCAAATTTGGAATAACAGTATCTTAGGCACAATAGTAGTAGAGATGCAAAATTTCCTTGGCAGAATGGCAATAGTTGACCAGCTAGGTGGGTCTGTTCAAACAGAATAAACTGGCTCCAATTCTATGACCAAGTCTATAATACATCCAATGTCTATCTTCCTGTCCTGTTCCCTGCCTAAATCATTTTAAAAGACACCCTTCAACTTTCTTCTCTGAGTAAAGGTTTACAATTTTATGGCCTTGGCAAAACGTGAGCTCGCAGGTGCTCAGTTCAGTTTTCCTTGCTTCTCTTTGACTCAAGTTTACCTGGAAGCATTTCTAGTATGAGAGTTTACAGAAAACCCATGTGACTATCCAGGAGCATACCATCTGTTCTTAAGACTGTTGCAGTGAATGGCTAGAAAATCTAACCTGGCAATCAGCAATTTTCTCATTTGACTAATTAAAATGGATTTTATCATAATTGCATAACTGACATTGAATTGATACAGGGGTTTTTAGTGGAAGGTTTTTATCCCAATTAATTTTTCCTTCTCGTGCGTCCAGAAAGTATCACTTGTATTTCTATACACAGTAATTATTAGTCATGCGTCCCCTAGACAGCGCTCAGCTTCAGACTTGGGAATTTATAACACGGGGGTTGGAGACTGGCTGATGGTAGACTCATTTTATTCAACAAGTGTTTCAGTTAGTTACTAGTATTTGAAAGCTGGGGTGATTTCAGCGGAAGTTCAGATTCCTGGCCTTTCTCGAAAAATCCAACAGTCTAGCAACATTCTTTCCATGGCAGTAGTTGGGAATCCATTAGAAAAGGCCAGCTCCAGAAACCAAAGTGTGCTTGTGCTAATGATTATTCTAGCGTCCTCCGGTCACTCCTGAAATGTGTCCCTCCCAAAGACCAACCCCGTCAGGGCCGCATACCATCCATGCAGCTCCAGCCGCCTCCGGAACCCATTCCAGTTTTACAGTCCTTTTCATAAGGCTCTGACTTGTATCTGAAGTAAGAGGACAGGACAGCAAATGATATCTCCTTTCTCTTTTGGTACTTTTGATAACTTAGGCACTAGACAGCAGTGTTAGCTGACAGCACAGGCACCGTACAAAAAGAATCTTTTTTTTTTTTTTTTAAATGAGAACTGAAAAGGAGTTCCTGTCAACTTTCTGGCAGTGTCCCTTTCTGGACCTGCCACAGAGTGATCTCCAGTGACCGCTGTGAAGTGAGGAAAATGCAGTCACTCAAGTTCTGCTTCACCCATGTTGAGATTAGCTGCAGTGATTTAACTGGGGACCGAATTTTGGAGTTTAGTAACTGACTAGATACTTTGTACTCTTACTTAAATAGATCTTTAAAGACCTTTTAGGAATTTTATTTCCTTGCCTAATTCTTTACAGAAATGCAAGGCAGTTTCTTCCCTTTCTAGGTAGTCTTCTGTTAATTGCTATTAACTGGGATTAACTTTTAAGCTTCAAAGTTATATTGTCATGGTGAATAAATATGTCTACATTTCCTTAAGCCTTTGGTGGCCATATGTATAACCCAGAGAATGTACTTGAAATCTCCTGAGGGCATTGCCTTCAGCCTAAACTTGCATTTCTCCAGGCTGGGTATCCATTTACTACTTGTTCTCTGTCCTTCCTAAACAACACATTGCCAGTCATTTCTAAAAGGATGCCCACTGTTTGCAGCATTGCTGAGCATTTCTTCAAAGTCAAGTCTGTCTGGGCATGGTGGCTCATGCCTGTAATCTTAGCACCCTGGGAGGCCAAGGCAGGCAGATGGCCTGCGCTCAGGAATTCGAGACCAGCCTGAGCCAGAGCAAGACCCCCATCTCTAAAAATAGCCGGGCGTTGTGGTGGGCGCCTGTAGTCCCAGCTACTTGGGAGGCTGATGCAAGAGGACTGCTCAAGCCCAAGAGTTTGAGGTTGCTGTGAGCTAAAGAAGCCAGGGCACTCTACCCAGGGCAACCAAGTGAGGCTGTCTCAAAAAAAAAAGAAATCTTATGTACTGAAAGGTTGTGATGAAATAAGCACTTATATGTTATGTAAATGTAAATCAGGAAGAATTTTTTCAAGGAAAATTGGTAATATCCATCAAAGGTTCAAATTAGAGGGTGTATACACATTTTAAGAAAGAAAAAAAGGGCAGCACCCATAGCTCAGTGGGTAGGGCAATGGCCACATACACCGAGGCTGGTAGGTCTGAACTCGGCCCGGCCAGCTGAAACAACAATGATAACTGCAACAAAAAAATAGCTGGGTATTGTGACAGGTGCTTGTGGTCCTGGCTGCTTGGGAGGCTGAGGCAAGAGAATTACTTGGGCCTAAGAGTCTGAGGTTGCTATGAGCTGTGATACCATGGCACTCTACCAAGGTGACAGCTTGAGACTCTGCCTCAAAAAAAAGAAAAGATGGTTCGCGCCTATATCACAGTGGTTATAGAGCCAGCCACAGACACCAAGGCTGGCAGGTTCGAACCCAGGCGGGGCCAGCTAATACAACAATGACAAACTGCAACAACAACAAAAAGATAGCGGGGCATTGTAGCAGGCACCTATAGTCCCAGCTTTTTGGGAGGCTATGACAAGAGAATCGCTTAAGCCTAGAAGTTGGAGGTTGCTGTGAGCTGTGACGCCACAGCACTCTACCGAGGGTGACAAAATGATCTCTGTCTCCAAAAAAAAATGAAATGATTTAACATGTAATACACATTTGACTTCTGCAGTTACAAGAGATACAAGATACAATATTCAAGATAACAAACGTTATCAGCATATACTGTTACAATTTTATTGAAGTTTTTCCCTTTCTTAAACCCTGTCTACAACCTTTGTCCCACTTATTATGCTGCTCCCAATTCATGTGCATGTGTGAAAGTGTAAGGTGAGGTATGTGTGATGAAATTCAAGTTGACCATAAAGGGGCTGGGTAAAGATATATTCCAAAAGCTGGATATTAAGCAGTCAGTGGAAGAATGAGGTAGACCTATACACACTCAAGAAGTGTCTACATACAAAGTAACAAAGCAAGGCACAGTGTGCATAGTTCATCATGATATTTGAAAGAGACAAATCTGTATGCCTGTGCTTTGAACATCTGATACGCTAGAACCAGGTAGTTTTTAGTGAAAGGAGACACTTCTTCAAAGTCTTTCTTTTGTCCTGGGTGAATTTCTTTCTTTTTTTTGTAGAGACAGAGTCTTACTTTATCGCCCTCGGTAGAATGCCATGGCGTCACACAGCTCACAGCAACCTCCAACTCCTGGGCTTAGGAGGCGATTCTCCTGCCTCAGCATCCCAAGTAGCTGGGACTATGGGCGCCCGCCACAACACCTAGCTATTTTTCTGTTTTGCAGTTCGACTGAGGCCAGGTTTGAACCCACCACCTTCGGTATATGGGGCAGGCGCCCTACTCGATGAGCCATAGGTGCCACCCCCTGGGTGAATTTCTTTAACATGTGCCTGTACTGCCTTTTCATTGCTGATACAGTTTTCACACGCGCCAGGGCAAGGATGATGACTCGGTTACTGAGAAAAGAGCTCTCCCTTCACTGGTGCTCTGGTAAAGGGGTCTGCCTCGCCCAGATCCACAGTGTTCTCTATCCAGGGGTGGGCATGGGAATCTTCAGCCCGCTTGCTGGTATAAATAAAGGACTCAGGTCTGTCTTCTCCAAGGCCTCCAGGAAGGACAGCAAAATATGCCTCGGTGCCTGAAATCCTACTAGGACTTGTGTTTGGACAGGCAGGAGTTAAACGGAGGTCTCCTAACCTCTCAGGACTGCAAAATAAGTCGTGCCCAAACACAGGTACGGAATGATGTCATCTGGATGTGTGTGCAAAGATTTGTATTCAGAAAGGTAGTCTGTTATTTATTAAGCGTTTATTAAATACCTCTCTAAAGGTCCCAGAAGCCACCAGGACCTTTAGTTAGGACTGGGACACATATGCAAGAATAGCACATATCAAAATATCTGCTCGATAGTTTAAATCCAACATAATTTTCCCTTGAACTAGAACCTCCTGTTCACTTGAAGTGCTCAGTGGCACAGCATCCTCTCATTTAAAGATTTTCAAAGAGAAACATAACTACAAGACCCAGTTTTCAAAACTGCTGTTAAAAGCCAACAAATGAGCTGGGAGGGAGGGATAAAAAAAGGATAACCTCTCCAAACAAGAACTCTACAAAGTCCTCTGCCACAGAAAGCAGATTCTTGTAGTTCTGGTCTCTTCCCATGAGATAATCATCACCTTTGCCAAGAGTGAGAAAGGCTCTCCCTCCCCCCCAGAGGGGGGGAAAAAAAAACCATTCACCCAAACAGCTTCTACTCGTTTTACCATATATTCCAGGGGTATATGTGGAGTTTGGGGTTGTTTTTACATTTATACAGTTTACAATGCTTGACCCATAAATAACACTCGTAAGATTAATAGGGCCATAATTTTAAAGAGTATTTACATAGCCCCACCATGCATACAGAGCCTTTTTAATATTGAAAAATTAAAAAAAAAAAAAAACCCAAACTTCTCCATCACTAGGCAATATAAATTTGACCATCTAAACTTATAGATCCTGACTAAAATACAAGCAATCATTTCATTCATAAATGATGTTTCTGATTCCCTACCAAATCTAGCACTGCAGCGTAACAAACATCTTACAATTCAGGGATATAAAAATATCAGCTTTAAAATTTGAACTGTACAGTATATACATTAATATTTGCACCGTTAAATTAGGAATACACTTAAGTCTATGAAATACTACATTATAAATAGCAATGTCTTTTTTCACTCTGTAGCTGGAGCTAATACAATACAATGTTTACCTGGCTGAAGAGGACTGAAAGGGGACAAGTTGGCCTCACACACCAAGATGCACAGTGCTAGCTAGGTCACCGTGAGGCATGCCTCACAGCAAGACAGACCGATGAGGACCGGAGCCAACCTGACTTAAATAAATGACGAACACTACTGCTTTACGGAGGTGGCTGGAGTTCTCCATCTTGCAAAATCAACACCCACCATCAATGGCCTTGAGACAGTATCTTGAGTATCCCTCGAGGACCGGAGACCAAAGCAGCTACATAAAACTGTAATGTACCGACAGGCGCAAGATGTCACGTCCACCTGCGCCGTCGGAGGAGGGTCAACTGGAGAAATCACACCTTTTAAGTGTTCATCCCACATTGTAAACAGCAGTTGGGTTCTCATTTACATCGGCAAAGAAAGCACTTTAAACTATGTTAGCAACTTTCCTATGGGAGAAAAAGATACGCTTCCGACGGTTAATGGCTAAGTTTTAAGCAAACGATCTCCGTAGCCACTTGGTTAAGAAATAATACAGTTTTTGCCCTTGTGTCCCTTTTTCTTCTTGGATTTAGTTGTCCTCTGACCAAACTGCGGGGCGGAGAGCACAGAAGTTGGACTAGAGAGGTCATCCGCATAGTAGGTGTACCTCTGGGGCCGGGGTTGAGGGATCGGCTGTCCAAGAAAATACCCTTCTTCTTCGGAGTCGGAGGAGGACGAGGAGGAGGAGCACCAGGAGTCGTCGTCCCCGTACAGGCCCCGGTACCTGTTCATCCTGGGGCTCTGCAGGGCGTAGTCGGAGGTGGCGTGGGCCGACCGGCCGTAGAGCTCCGCGTTCTCCAGGTACGCCTGGATCTCGCGGGCACTCTTACTCTGTATGAATTTCTCATAGTTGTCGGGGGTGTAAAGCCGCATCCTGTCCTTGGGAGAGTACTTCCTTTCTGTCACAAGATTCAGGGCGTTGTCAGAGCGAGACTTTCTACTCCTCCTGCGGCGATGGTGCTGAGACCTGGGCGCCCTCTCTTCGAAATGGTAGACGCGTCTCCGAGTCCTTTCACTCAGCGGAGGCTGCCGGATCTCCATGTCGTAGTTGCCGTTGTCAATGACATCATCGGAAAACTTGACCTGCTGTGGTCGGGACTGAGACTTGGACCTTCTGAGCACCGGCAGATGGACCGGCTTCTCTTCAGGCATGATTTTTTCTGGACACAACTCTGAACTCAGACTCTTTAAGGACTCTGCACTCCTGTGCAGCATGGAAGAATTCAAGGTTCCCATGTTGCTCATTTTCTCGCAATCTTCTGTCTCCATCTCCTCAAAGTTTTGCAGAGAATATAATGATGGCCTCGGCTTGCTTTCTCCATCCACTGAAGCCCCTAGAAGAAAAGGCACAGCAAGATACGCTGCTCAGTAACCGACAAGCAACTGAAAGGAAACATTTCAAAAAAAAATTTCTAATTTCAATATTTGACTCAAACTCCCTAGGGAACACCAACAGGTACGTATACCAATGGCGAAAAGGCATAAATTTTGTTATTGCTACAAAAGGAGCAAACCCTTTCCTATGAGCCTATCTATTCTGGAGTCAAAGATGTAAGTTACAGCACATGACATGAACAGCAAACACTTAACAGCTCTCTGTTAATTTATTAACATCAGATATAGAAGCTTCTGTTTCTCAACCTATTAAAGTCCAATTATTTCATATGTACTTCACTCAGATCAATCCCTTCTTTGGCATTCACATAGCCACCATCACGGGCAAGTCTTCTTCTTCTTTTTTTTTTTTCCTGAGAGACAGGGTCATGCTCTGTCACCCAGGCTGGAGTGCAGGGGCATGATCATAGCTCACTACAGCCTAGAATTTAACTCCTGGGTTCAAGGGATCCTCCTACCTCAGCCTCCCCAGTAGCTGGAACCACAGGTGTGTGCCACCATGCCCAGATTATTATTATTCTTTGTTTTAGAGATGGGGTCTTGCTGTACTGCCCAGGCTGGTCTTGAATTCTGGCCTCAAGTGATCCTCCCACCTCAGCCTCCCAAAGAGCTGAGATTATGGGAGTCACCATGCCTAGCTCTCTTCGTCTTTTACTGAGACTAGTGGCCAGCAAAGCACAGCCTAACAGCCTGCTTATTATGTGTAAAGTTTTACTGGAACATAGCCACACCTACTGGATTACGTACTGTTTATGGTTACCATCTATGATAGCCAGGCTAAGTACCAGCAGCAGACTATACAGCCATAAAGTGCTACTAGCCCTTTCACAAAAGAGGTCTCCCAACCACTGACCTAGATCTTTATCCAATCTTCCCTGCCTTTAAGATTAATCTTCTATGAAAGCTTTTCTCAAAACTGATACTAATTTCCTTTGTTGTAACAAGGCCCAGGTAAGTTAGATAAACATATATAGCCCAACAGACTCTAAGTGACAACAGGGAGCTTTATAATGTCCTACTTTTTAAAGGAGACTTCTTCAACTCATTATTGTCAAAAAAAATGTCAACCTCTAACATTTAAATGTGTTAATTGTGTCATTTTTGGTATTAGGTTTAAAACACCTAGCACAGGGCGTGGCAGACAGGAGGTGCTTACTCAGTCTCCTCCCTGGTTCTTCTCAGCTCCCTTTACAGTAGCCCTGATCTCAGGCAAGTCCACCGAAGCCAGGAGAGTAGCTCTGACTAATCCCTCCTGCCACAACAGTGCCTGGCACGAGCCTTTTCTGTCTGTGGGCAGCTGCTAAAACCGTTCCCATCTATATTATAGAAACATAACCTTTATGAAAGGATTGACATCTTCAGTCTGACCATAAAACTAGTGATGCAGCAGCAACATGTCTGTAGCTAAAGACTTGTTGCAAATATGAGTTTCGTAACGGGCTGGGTTCCAGGTCCAATCTCGCCTTTAAAACCCACGTAGTGGCAGGCATTTGGCTTCTCGGTAATTCCAGTTTCCTTACTGGTAAAATGCAGTATTATCATTCATTCTATATAGCTCAGCGTCATTTTAAGGATGAAGTGAGGATAACTGATATGAATGTGCTTGAAAAACATTAAATTAATATATTTAATATATTATAATCGGAGTAAAAAATGTTCAACTATCCTTAAGCTACTTAATACAGCAGGGCAATTTAGGAAAACTTAAAATTGTTATAAGCCTATAAAGTATGCAGGCCAATTTTAATATCTTAAAATTTACATAGCTGGGGCCAGGCCCAATGGCTCACGCCTGTAATCCCAGCACTTGGGAGGCCAAGATGGGTGGATTGCCTGAGTTCACAGGTTCAAGACCAGCCTGAGCAAGAGTGAGACCCTGTCTCTACAAAATAGCCAGGAGTTGTGGTGGGCACCTGTAGTCCCAGCTACTCAGGAAGCTGAGGCAAGAGAATTGCTTAAACCCAAGAGTTTGCTGTGAGCTGTGATGCCATGGTACTGTACCAAGGGTGACATAGTGAGACTCTTGTCTCCAAAAAAAAAAAAAAAAGATCCACACAGCCCTATCCAAAGAGAATAGTATCTTTCAGCCATAATCAGGTTGCAGGTGCTCTTACCCAAATACATTAATTTCCTCCTCCTTAATATAGGGATAATATTAAAAGACCATATTGAAAATATATTTCATATGTATGTGCTCTCCTGTATATGCACATGTTTGTTTTGCTATAGAGTTTGGCATTTACAGTGCTTTTTTTTTTTTCTATTTTTTTTTCTTTGAGACAGAGTCTCACTCTGTCGTCCCAGACTAGAGGACCCTGGCATTAGTTTAGCTCACAGCAATCTCAAACTTCTGAGTTCAACCAATCCTCCTGCCTCGGCCTCCCAAGTAGCTAGGACTACAGGTGCCCATTACCATGCCCAGCTACTTTTTCTATTTTTAGTAGAGACAGGGTCTCACTCTTACTCAGGTTGGTGTTGAACTCCTGAACTCAAGGGATCCTCATGCTTTTGGCCTCCTAGAGTGCTAGGATTACAGGTGTGAGGCCCTGTGTGCACCTGGCCCCAGTGTTTGACATTTAAACAAAAAGCTTTCATTCCCTTAGTTCATGGTTTTATTTATTTTTAGGGACAGCGTCTTATTCCATTACCCAGGCTGGAGTGTAGTGATGTGATCAGAGCTCCCTGCAGCTTTAAACTCTTGGGCTTAATAGATTCTCACTCAGCCTCCCAAATACACGTAGCTAGGATGACAGGTGTTGCCACCTGCCTAGCTAATTTAATTTTTGTAGATTTGTAGAGATGGGGTCTTGCTGTGCTGCCCAGACTGGTCTCAAATTCCTAGAGTCGAAATAATCCTCCTGCCTCGACTTTCCAAAGTATTGGGATTATAGGCGTTAGCCACTGTGCTTGGTTTTAACTAACATAAACCCTCTTTGTGCTGTATTGAAATTTTGTGAATAAACTTCTCAGTGGCTCCTTTTTCAAGTACCCAAAATCTCTAAATTACATACCTGTGATATTAGACAAAGCCAAAGAATCCATAGAATCCCGAACACTTTGCTCTGGTTTCAAGTCTGACAAACACTCCAGGGAATCTTCATACCACTGTGTTTGATCATGATTATATCCAGCAGCCCCATGGTCCAGATCCAATTCCTGGAGCCTTCTACTGCTTGCAGGGCCTGGGTGGCTGCCATAAGCGGAATCGCCCAGTCCATCTTGTGACTGTGCCCAATACATATCAGACTGGTATTTTTTACTTGCAAGACTCTGGTTGTTTTGCTTTAACTCAGTCTTATTCTTAACCATGTTATCGGATATCCAGTGCTCACTGGCTCGAATATCCATCTCACTGGGTTGCTGCTGAAAGAGGCTTTTATCACCAAATTTGAGGAGGAGCTGTGTCATATAATCTTCATGCTCAGCCCACTCTTCAGGGTCTTCTGGGGTTTCATGCTCTACTCTGCCTTTCCAAAATTCTTCATTGACAAAACCCACTCCTTGCGTGGAGAGACTCAGATCATCCAATTTCCGAGAAAGGGTGTCATCGGCATTGCCTGAAAGGCCAGGAAACTTGTAGTTCAGAGCAGGCGACAAGAGGAGAGACTGTCTGCACTGATCCGCTGACCGACTGCTTTTGCCCATTCGGACACTCCTCCTGGAGTCTCTGGACCGAGCCGACTGAAATGCAGAGTCGGAAGAATCAGAGGCGTGGACATCTTCACCGAGGCTGCACGTTTTTGAGCAGTAAATCTGACCTTGTTTGGGAAGGAAGGGGCATCCCAACAAAGAGGCTTTGCACTGGGCACAAGAAAAGCAGGCCTCAGTGGCGTGCCAGTGCTGCCCGTCGTAGGTCATCTGCGCATGGTCGACACCTGTTTCCAAAAAGGACAGGATAACAGGTTATAGCTTAATGTCCGGAACAAAGAAGGAACAAACTGGGAAAAGAGATAAAGACATAGGCACAGGGGAGCTCTCGGGGGGATGGACATGTCTGTACCTGGATGGGGGTGTGGGTTGTGCAGGTACATTTAGTCCTCAGTATTTGTGAATCTGCTACTTACTGAACATTACCTGTAACCTCAACATCAATACTGGCAACACTTTCATGGTTATTCACAGATGTGCAGAGTAGTCAAAATCTGAACTGATCAACACACCACATTCCCAGCTAAGGTCTAAGTGATGCTCTGCCTTTTGTTTTTAGCTCTCAGACCTACAAACAAGTATCCTATTCACGGTCTGTTCAGTACCATGATTTCTGCATTTTTGTTGGTGATTCTGCTGCTTAAAATGGCCCCCATGTGTACTGCCCAAGTGCTACCTAGTGTATCTAAGTTCGGGAAGGTTGTGATATACCTTACAGAGAAAATACACTTATCAGATAAACTCCTAACCTTGAGTTATGATTTGGCTGCGAGTTCAATGTTAAAGCTTCTACAGTACAGTCTAAATGCAGTAAGGTGGCTTAAAACTGAAACACACATGAGATAAGAATATGGATTGATGGGCTGACTCTCAGGAACCTAACCTGTCTGTCTCCTAGGAGCAAGTGCAGTATTCACTAATCCAATATTCACAGCAACTTTACAGAGCACAACTACTGCAAATACAAGAACAGACCAATATTCACTTATTAAAACTCACCAGCTGAAACATTTCTGATCTGTACATTTCCCCGTATACAAATTATAACTCTATTAAAAGGAAAACAGCAAGACTAATGACTGTGTGCCAGGGCAGAGAGGCTGGCTATGGACTTACCAATATGTTCCCCGCAGGTTTCACAGTACTCTGCATAGAGAGACTCAAAACAGCCACAGCAGAATGGGCGCCCATCCTTCATGATATACCTCTGTCCTCCTAGGACCGTTTCACACTCAAGGCAGCAGAAGTGCTTCATGTGCCAATGGCGACCCTCAGCTTCTGTGCACTCATCAGCAAAAATTATCTTCGAAAAGAAATATGGAGCCATAGAATCACTTTGAAAGCCAAGTAACCACATGTTTTCTGGGCAATGATCAGACACCCAGTCTTTAACAAATAGATAGCTAACCTTGTTTCTTATAACCACAAGTTTAAATCTCACTTGATTTAGCTGTAAAACAAGAACATACATTGACTGTGTTGCAGCACAGAAATGAAACAAATGTTTGCTTAAACTCTGAAAAACAAAACGTATCTTTACATTGGAGAGAATTAATTTGGTCATATTTTTGCTACTTGGTAACACTGGGTTGGCAAAATCTGGCAAAGACCACATTAACACTGAGATAATTAAATGATTCAATAGAGAGAAAACTCTCAAAATTTAGGACCGCGAGGTCAATTTAGTTCCAGCTACACCAAAGCTGTGAATACCACTAGTGTACAGAATGCTTTGTTTGACCTGATGGCTAACTCCAGATTAAGGACTGTTATAATTTTTATATTTTTGGTTTCAAAATAATGTTCAAATAGCACAGCGGTTCTCAACCTGTGGGTCACGACCCCTTTGTGACAATGAAAATACATCGTGGCATTAGAAGGTTGAGAACCACTGAAATAGCACATCACTGAAAAATAAATAAAATAAATAGACATAAAAGTAAAAACTGGAAGCATACTATTAGAAATTGACGGAGGGGCAGCACCTGTGGCTCATCAAGTAGGGCACTGACCCCATATACTGAAAGTGGCGGGTCCAAACCCGGCCTCGGCTGAACTGCAAAAAACAGAAAAATAGTCAGGCGTTGTGGCAGGCGCCTGCAGTACCAGCTACTCAGGAGACTGAGGCAAGAAAATCGCCTAAGGCCAGGAGTTGAAGGTTGCTGTGAGCTCTGTGATGCCACGACACTCTACCGAGGGCGATAAAGTGAGACTCTGTCTCTACAAAAAAAAAAAAAAGAAAGAAAGAAAGAAAAAGAAATTGATGGAAACTAACAAGATACAATGCATAATTGCAATGAGGCATTTTTCGATTATGCTTTGGAATTTAGTAGAAGAACTTGGAAAATTCACATAAAATCTATAGTTTAATTAATAGTATTACACCAATGTTAATTTCTTAGTTTTGGTCTGCAAAACCATGGTTAAGTTAGATGTTAGCTTCAGGGGAAGCTGGAAGAGGGTTTATAGCTCTGCAACTCTTCTGTAAGCCTAAAATGGCTTTAAAATAAAAAGCTAAAGGAAAGAGAAAAATGTCACACCATCGTCCTTTTCCCCATTTCCCCAGGACAACCACTATTAACTCAGTTGTGGCCTGATTTTTCTGAGTGTAAACAAATATATATATTATATTGGGTTTTTCCCCTTTTAACAAAAATAAGATCTACAAACTCTTCTACAACTTGTTGATTTCTCACAACTCATCACAGATTATCTGTTGCCCTCTCTGTCTTAGCTACATATTACTCCATTGTGTAAATGTAAAAATATGCACAGAACCAAGCCCAGGAGATATTTCTGTTTTGCTCAGATGTGGACGGTGGAACATTGGCTTATGGTAAGCTTATTTTTCCTAGTGTGCAGGGATGAATTTTTTTTTTTTTACCTCATCACATGCTGAGCACCGTGGTTTGAGCAGTTCTGCATGGTGCCTGCCACAGTGAATTTTTCCATCCTGATAAAAATAGATGAGGTCGACCAGCAGCTCATTGCACGTGAAGCAGACAAAACAGGATGGGTGCCAGCACACACCCGGGCCCGCGCGGGAGGCGAACACGGCGACTTCCCCTCCGTTTATCTTCAACCCACACTACAGACAAAGGAGTTTGAATGGGAAAGGGTCAGGCTTTCTTGACAAGAAGCTCAGGCTTTCCTCCTTCATGATAAAACCCCAAATCTATCAAGGAAACTTTTATTTTTGTGTCCTCCGATTAAACAGATTGCTCCTCTCTACCGTTATCGATGGTGACTCGCCACTGTAAGGTGTATGTCTCAGACACCCGTGGCACTAGCCTGCTTCTGAGGACGGTGTATCCTCCTCAGAGGAAGGGTGGTTTTCCTGCTGAACACGTTTCCTACTCAAGAACTGCAGTAAAGATCTGAATGTCTTCATTATGTGCCTGCGTCTTTGGAATATGAGGTGTATCCAGGCAGCTCCCTCCAATGCCAGGATCCTGCAAAAGGCAGGATTTTACCCTCTATTTGCACAGGCTACATTGCTGCTGCCCCACACGGCAATGCGGCCAATTATGAATATGAACTGCTGGTGAACAAAAAGCTAGGCTGTCTGTCTTTTTCTCGTTTATTGGAGGGTCGCCCAGCCACTCCACCCACGTCCCCACCTCCAGCTGCGCTTCCTAGACGGGGCTACCTGCTCACACACGGCGTGCATCACTGCTCGGGACAAAAGTTTGATCGTTCCTCTTCCAAGCGCTTCTTTCTTCCGTTGAGCACTGAACACTTGCAATTCTTTCTTCTCCTCTTCACTCAAAGACTGGCAATACCGAACCTTCTCGGAAAGCAAAACAAAAGCACCATACTTGAGTGCACGGTCTTCCTCACCGGTTCTTTTACTTCCACAATTAAGAGATTCAAGAGGTAAGACAGTAGGTTTAGCTAGCCTGCCTCATCAATGGCACCATAGCTAAATCTCGCAGCCTCTCTAAAAAAGTGCTTTTGAAGAATCTATTTCTATTTTATTTTCTTAATATGAAATGTTTGCATGGGTACCATGGCTCATGCCTGCAACCCTAGCACTCCAGGAGGCCAAAGTGGGTGGCTTGAGCTCAGAAGTTTGAGACCAGCCTGAGCAAGAGTGAAACCCTTAAAATAAATAAAATAAAAATAAAAATAAATAAATAAATAAAAAGAAAATAAAAAAAATAATAAAAAAAAATAAAAATAAAATAAAAATAAAAAAAAATTGTGGGGTGTTGAGTTGGGCACTATTCAGGAGGCTGAGACAAGGAGTATCCCTTGAGCCCAAGAGTTTGAGGTCATGAGCTAAGACACTAGGGCACGCTAGGCTGGGGCAACAGGTAAGACTCTGTCTCAAAAAAAAAAATAAAGAAAAGAGAAAAAAAATGTTTAAAGCAAACCCTTATCAGCAGAGACATTAAAAGCAAGAAGCTATTAACCTTTCTACTTGAGGTTTAAACTTGTTCTTTTTTTTTCACCTTGGTATGACTTTATTCACAAACTCCAGACACCCAGGCCTGGCTCAGCACAGAGGGCGTATTCTCGCCAGTGGCAAAAAACCCCCGATACAGCACGTTTGTTAATCCTAACCATTTTAATTTAAATTAATAGCATTTCTGGAAGACAAATGAGGTTTAAACTTGTTAATGGCCACTTTCACTCTCCATTCTAGAGGCACTCAACTCAACTCCAGGCCTCGAGGACCAGAAGGCACTCAAGCACTCGCTCTAGAAGCAGGCACAGGGAAATCTCAGGAATCTGGCACTGCTGAGAATTGGTGAGTGGCTGCAAACACTATAAAAACCAACTTGTGTTGAGTTTATTGCACTGATGCCCTTTTTTCTCTTCTCCTAAAGAATGGAAAGCTGTATTTTCTGGCCAAATTTTAACTGAAGAAAGACAAAAGGGAACCCTAGCCAGTAAGGAGCTGGGGTTTATCAGCGGCATCTCGATGCTTATCTTGTATTTTTTTTTTTAAATTAAGACTTTTTCATGTTATTTTACCTCATTATCGTGAGGTGGCAACTGGTACAAAAGCTGTTTAATCCGATGTTTCTCCCCAGGGCTGTTAACGTAAGGGACCTTTTCCTCCGGCAAGCAAGCAAAGTAGAGCTGGATCTGCAGGAGAGAGGGGGGAGAACGGCATCAGCATGCACACGCTGAGCATCTCAGCTCACTCCATCTTTACAAGTTCCCTTTCCCTAGGTACAGGGTTGGCCTCGGACAGGATCTGGCCTCTTGTAGCTAATGAGAAGACCAGCTGCGCTGACCCACAAAGCTTCAGCACCGCAGATGACTCGCCACCAGCTGCTGAATTGCTCTTCAGGAATGTAATTTGTTGTGGCAATTAGGGGCATCATAAATTATGCACCATAAAATATGCACATTTAATGCTGCTATTCCTCAGCCATCTTCCAAGGGTCAGCCAAGAGATCAGAGTTCTGTAAATGACCACACTGGCTGGGTGACGCTGCCCCAAACTAGCTGCTACACAAATACATTTCGTGTGCTTTCTGAATTTTATATATGACAAAGTCACAAGATGTTATATTCAACTTTATGAACTCTCCCTTATCAGGTTCTCTTCAACATCAGCTTTCTTTGCTTCTCTAGGTGAAGCAAGATTTCCTAAATCCTTGAAGTCAGTTACCCCAAGGAAACGGAGAGCAGTCATGCTGAGATGTATTTTCCTTACTCCGTCAGGAGAACTTCATTTTTGTTTGTTTCTACTTTGTATTTAAAGGAATATTCTTTCATGGGTACTGCAAAGAGGTTAATGCAGTGAGGGGAAGGAATGACAGCACTTCAGAAAAGAAAGGAATTATTAATTTGGGGCTTACTTCAATATCTTAGTACCTCACCAAACCTACCCCTTCTCAGATGTCGGAAGGGGTTCTACCTAGTAAGTAATTTGTCAAAATACTGCCCTCCTACCTCTGGAACAGCTCTCAGCCCCTCTCCACTGTATCAGCTCTAGAAGCTGTTTGCAGTTATGAGCACTTACTGAATACCAGGTACAAGGCAAGGCCACAGCTAAATAAAGGTACCCTGTTCTCAAAGGAGTTCCCACCCTACAGGAGACAGAACCACAGCTGAGAAGCAACCACATACCCAACAGTCATCTTTTATTTCAAATAAAACTTTTGCCCTCATAAGTGATCTTCCACAGATTCATCATTGTAAGGATACTGGGAAAATAAAAATAAGCAAATAGAAATGTTCCCATCTTCCTTAAAATAACGCCATAAACAAAGCACAAAATTAACACTTTCATTTTTTTTCCAGTCCTCACTGTGTGGTGCAGATTCTTTATTATAGGCAAAATTACCAAACCAGTAATCCTTCAAATGGTTTCTGAGAGTTCTGCATCTTTCAAAGCAAAAGCACTGCCAAGAACTGAAATGGAAACTTTCCTCTTTCATTTTTGTTGTCTATGAAGCTTTAGAAAAATCTCTCAACCTGTCCTAGGAGGACTCCTCTGAAGTCCGCACACGCCACACACGTGTGGTCCTCCGGGGTTCATTCATCAGAGGAGAAGTGCCGTTGTTATGGGGCTTCTGGATCCATGAAGACAAAGAGATTGGAAAATGTCCACTAAGAAACTAAACATGACCCTAAGAGGCAAATACCAAAGCCACAGGAGAGAAGTGAGGACCGAGGAGGGTGGTGTGTCCGCACCCCCAAGATGGGCTACACATTTCAAAAACACAAACAGAAAACAGGCTGATTCGCTGCGCACCTGCTCTGGCCTGAGGCCCGGGGGCACCCAGGCGTACTCCTCCAAGGCACAGCCAGAGTCATCATCCGAGGTGGAACTTCTCTGGCACCCGAAGGCCAGTTTGCTCATTTTGGGCTCCATCTCCAAAGGCATAATAATGACGTTGAAAGCCTGGGGTCTCAGTCACAGGGCATCAAATAATGGCTGCTGTGGGCACTGTAAGAAAAAACAAAGAAATTAAAAAGCTGAATGCATTTTTCTTACCCTCCAAGAGTGTTTACGAAATGCTATCTGGTCATAGCTGGGCCCAGAAAAAGTAACCGAATTACTAGTGTCCCTTGGCCCCTGGGCTTCCAAGACCTAACATCTAGGGTGATACAATTCAGAGATGACCAGCTTGGGAGTTCAGAAAATGCCACCGGAGCCAGTGTATTTCCTGCCGCCTTTCAAAGGTGTCTCTCTAGGCACGACTCATTAGAAAAGTTGTGAAGAATGTTGCTTTGTTGACTTTCTAACTTGCCCACAAATGAAATCCCTGTGAAGTACTATGAATTGCAGAGAGACGTGCCGGGGACCAGGCCACCTGCCTGGCCACTACGTTGCACCATGAAAATGGCTCCAGACTTCAGGGAGGCCCCCATTTCCTAAGCAATTTTTCAGCCGAGGCAGTGCCGCCTGCCGAGACGGGTCCACGGAGCCAAACTGCTTAGCTTTCAGATTCCTAATCATGTTTTGTAAGACACTAAACTTAGTTTACACAGTGAACAGAAATAACATAGTGAAATCCTTATATAGTACGTTAAATGTTCAAGCTCTTACTAAGAGCTAAAATCAGCCAGACATTCATCAATGAGTTCCTTTAACAAATTGTAACTGAACACAACACTACGTTAAAATAAAATCCAGCTTGGTAACTATTAGTGTTTAATTGGGTTACAGGCTGGCATTCATTGAACAACTATGCGGTAGTTACTGTATGTGAAATGCAAAGTGAGGCATAAGTAAATCCTTCCCTGAATGAAAAGCTTCCTCAGATGAAGGACAGGAAAGGTGTCAAGACAACATTCCTGCCGCATAACCCAGGAGCTTTGTTATTACCATCAATGTTCTTTGAGTCTTCCGATTGTTAAAACTCATCCCTTATCTCAAGAAACTAAGGAACGAAATGAAAAAAAGATAACTGACCTTTTCCAGAAGGAGCTTTATTACCTGCCCCTTTGTACCCCCCCCCAAAAAAAAAGACTTAAAGAAAGAAAATTAGAATTATTCCAACCTAGTTGAGTTTGAGAAAATAAGACTTGGAGAAGTTAAATCACTTGCCCAAGGTTAACACAGCCAAAAGCCAGAGTCTAGCCTCACACTGACACGCCAGACCTCCAAAAATTCTTCTGCCTTAATGATAATCATCCACCACAGGAAGAATTTGTAGGAAAAAGTTATCATGTGCTAAAACAAGTGAGAAAGATAGTTAGTGAAAACCCAAATACTTTCAACTTGTAACTAAGTCATTTTTCAGCAACTATCTCAATGCAGCTCTAAATGTTACGCTTTTATAGTGTTAGAAAATGTTACCTATTAAGACCTATGACTATTAAAACTTATGGTTTTTCTCCCCCCCCCCTCTCTTTTTTTTAGACAGAGGCTACCTCTGTTGCCCTGGATATAGTGCCATGGTGTCATAGCTCACAGCAACCTCAAACTCTTGGGCTCAAGCCATCCTCTTGCTGCAACCTACAGAGTAGCTGGGACTACATGTGCCCATCAGGACACCCAGCTGGATTTTCTACTTTTAGTAGAGATGGGGTCTTACTCATGCTCAGGCTGGTATCAACCTCTTGATCTCAAATGATTCACCTGCCTCAGCTTCCCAGAGTGCAAGGATTACAGGTGTGAGCCACCACGTCCAGCCCCTAAAACTTAGGGGTTTTCTTTTCTAAATCAAAAGACATTTTAAAAAATTAAATTTGGCTTGGCGCCCATAAGCAGCCAGAGTGCCAGCGACATCCACCAGAGCTGGCGGGTTCAAATCCAGCCCCAGCCTGCCAAACAACAATGACAAATGCAACCAAAAAAATGGCCAGGTGTTGTGGCAGGTGCCTGGGAGGCTGAGGCAAGAGAATTGCTTAAGCCCAAGCGTTTGAGGTTGCTGTGAGCTGTGACGCTGTGGCACTCTACCAAGGGTGACATAGTGAGTGAGACTCTGTCTCAAAAAAAAAAAAAAAAATTTAAATTTGTATAAGTTCGCAGATGAAGACCAAGCACCCCTGGCTGCAGTCTTTACTACAGTAGCTGCAATGCCACACAGTAGATATTATTCCAACTAAAAAATTTAACTTTCATTCACCCCGAACAAAAAGTACAGGAGACCTGATTTCCTACACACCATCAGGAGGCTCTGACCTTTTAAACAAGTCATTGCACACAGGTGCAATTCAGTCACATCTTAGGAAAAGCTTTCTAAACACAGGTGCATTCCTCAGGCTCTTCAATAAAAAAGGATGTGTTAATGAAAGTCAGAAAATTTCTTGGATCTAGTCTTTCCCTTTTGTTTTAAAGAAACAACCTGAACATGTCAGAGGAGGAGACTAAAGGTTAATAATTTAATTAGTAACTAAAACACACACACACACACACAAACCCACCAGAAGAACAGGTGTCTTCAATGCAATTCAATCTGAATCATGAAATATGAACTTTTGTTCCCTGTCACATCTGAGGAGGGGACACACTAAGGTGTCTGCTCTACAGACTGAGAGACAGCATAAATATTAAATAGAGCCTAAAAATTAAATGTTACTGTCCTATCAAACAAGAGAAAACACCACAAATGAAGACACACCATGGATTATCCATGTTTGCACAAAGATACAGATTGCCAAGGATATGAATGAGCTGTAACAGCCTCACTTCTTAATTAGCCTGTTGTGAGAAATGTACAGTAAATTACTGTCCTAATCAAGGTCAATCAACGCAACTCCGCCATCCCTCCTCCAAATCACCTGGAGGAGCCGCCATGTCTCACACCTGCACCTCCCCCAATGTCCATTCCAGCCTTTCCACAACCTGCCACAAGGACCCCCTGTCACTGATGGATGATGTACAGAGTACAACTCACAGAGTGTGACAAAACTCATTTTCATCATAGGCATGGCTTCCCGCTTAACAGATAAGGCAACTGAGCCTCAGAGCCATTTGCTTCAAGGTCCGTTTTCCAAGGTCAGTGAGTTAACAAGGATGGCCCTTAGGACTATCTGTGGTCGGAAACCTACCTCCCCCCACACTGCCTCCTGAGGACGGGAACTGACTGAGCCTATTTCCTTTTCTTTGGTGAATGAGTAACGTTACTGCACTGCAGACATACAAAATGACACACCTGGACAGGAGACAGACCACTTTATCCGCAGAAACCATTTTAAGGAGAATGTACAGTCGAAAAGGACAGCAAAAATCCACTGGCTTTGCCAGCTGTTGGTTCAGAGATTATCTACTGGAGAAGGCCTTTCTTTCCCCTTTACATTGGAGAATAAGTACTTTAAGTGACAGAACACTGCTGGAGAACACTTAGAAGATTAAAAAAACAAAACAAAAAAAAAGACAAAACACTGCGATTATTAGCAAGTTCTCAGACTGCACCAAAAAACAAACGT
Source organism: Arctocebus calabarensis (assembly GCA_963573935.1). Classification (NCBI taxonomy): domain Eukaryota; kingdom Metazoa; phylum Chordata; class Mammalia; order Primates; family Lorisidae; genus Arctocebus; species Arctocebus calabarensis. Next base: position 25,267 of record CAUYON010013565.1, read on the forward strand.
GTTACATATTGTGACTTCCCTTTGGACCAGGCTGTCACTACATCACTTTTTCTTTACTTGTTAACAGTAAAACTTGAATTAGGATTTTTCTTTTTATAAGATTGTTCACATTTGTCAGCAGTTTCTGAGAGGCTATTAAGTGTGTCAGCTGGGTGAGAGCAGTGGCTGCTGAACCTTGATGGTTCTTGGACTTGTAAAATGTTACAATAAAAATTACAAATATGCAATCTCAGGAATAGCCCTTCTGTAGGCATTTATATTACTACATGGTATTTACTAAGTACCAACTAGTATGGTAAATAAGTACTATTTATAGTAGTAAATACGTATGGTATTCAGAAGCCAATCCTTATGTTCTGAGTCATGACATCTGAACTTGGCTATATTTGGTATGCTAACATACCATCTTTTAAGCCAAACCTATGGGTATGGATAAATCAGATCTAATAGAAAGTCTATTAAAGCCGGCATGGTGGCTCATACCTATAATCCTAGTACTCCAGAAGGCTGTGGTGGGTGGACTGCTTGAGCTGAGGAATTCGAGACCAGCCTCAGCAAGAATGAAACCCTGTCTCTAAAAAAATAGCCGGCGTTGTGGTGGGCACCTGTAGTCCCAGTTACATGGGAGGCTGAGGCAAGAGGATCACTTGAGCTCAAGAGTTTCAGGTTGCTGAGAGCTATGACACCGTGGCTCTCTACCCACAGTAACAAAGTGAGATGCTATCTCAAAAAAAAAAAAAAAAGTCTAGTCAAAGTTCATTTTCAGGTGTTGTCTTTTAAGGTTGATTATGTGAACTGGGCAGAAATCAGGTACAAAATAGGCTGAAAGTTATAATGGAAATAGAACCAGTCAAAGCTGCGGTTGTGGTGGAGAGTAACATTTTGCCGTGATACCTTTTTTCTTTTGCAGAACCCTGCCCTGTGCCCTGCACAATATTTTTGGGTGTGTGTGTATTTTTATTTTGATGTAATTTTAAACTTTAGAAAACTTGCAAAAGCAGTAAAAGGAACTTGTATATCCTTTACCCAGATTCATCAACTGTTCGCATTTTGCTGTCTGCTCTATCCCCATCTTTCTCTCTCTCCTTCTCCCTCCCTCTAACACACACATGTACACACTTGAAGGATCCATCCGAGAGTGTGATTTTTTTTTTATAATCTCTTACCTACCTATAGTTAAATTAAACATGGTATCTTTTTAAAACAACATTTGTTTAAAAACAGTGTGCAAGGCATTACATTAGATGCTGGAGATAAATAGACTAAAAAGCCAGAATAACTCAAACCATCGGTATGCTGTGATTATTCAAAAGCAAGCTGATTGTCTTGGTCTTAAAATGCTATAATAAACTTAATCACAAATCAATGACAATTATGCATTAACCAATCCTGGGCTGGGTTTGGAAATAAATCAGTAGAAGTCCCACTTTTCCAATGTCTCTTTACAGTTCTGAAGGTAAATAAGTCTCAGAATTTTAGAGAAAGAACCCATTTTTAGGGACATGGGTTTGTTCAGGTTCCAAATAGAGTCTGACCATTAAGGAAATGTGCAGAGGAAGCAAAACCTTTTTACATCACCATCGAAGATGGCACTGAGGTCGGAAGATACCCGAATTTAATTCAAGCAGGCCATGAGTTCTTTGCAGATGCTATTTTGAAGACTAAAAGCCAACTATCAGAGTCAGCTAGAGAAATAAATGACAAAAGGAAGAAAAGGGCGAGGACACAGGGAGGTGAGAAAGAAACCCAAGGCTGGGTGGAGAGAGCTGGCCACCTTCTCCTGAGAAGGATTATCATGGAGGCCCCTTCCATGCAAACTATGCAACAGAAAATGGAACAGTTCCTTTTCCCTCCCTTCTGCCTTCAAAATAGTTTAAGAGCTACACCATTTAAAAAGACTCCAAGACAAACAGCTAGCAGATGTATGACTTCTCAATCATCATATAATTGTCAAGGAGACATCTGACCCCACGGGTAAGAGCAATACTTAGGGAATGGAATCTGGCGCTCTCAGCATTCAGTAAACTCTGTCCCGAAGTCTTCAGACCTTTAACAACTCACAAACTTCTTGGCATCTGATTCTTTGAAAAGAGCAAACATAACTCCTTCCAATGATGGTCAAGAATGCAAAGGAGTTTTAAGTCAGAAAAGAATTATATAAACACAAAGAATTAAAGTTACAATTGTAATATGCCAATTGGGATTGTTGCTTCCACTGTGACTAGACACATTCTCTCAAGCTGACCAGTGATATATAGAACGATATGTTAATACAAATGTTGATACCTGGATTTAGTCTTCTTTTTGAATTTGGGAGGGTTGTAGCTTCCTGAAGGACAATTTTGCCAAATTATTGGCCACCCTTTCCAGATACCATGGAGACACCTTCTAACCAGTGCCCACATAAAAACCCCAACTCTGCACACACAGGCAGAGACACACAGACAGCGTGTGTTAAGGGCCTGTGGAGCATGGCAGGGTCTTTCCAGTTGTCATAGCAGAGCAACATCTGAGCACTTAGAATTGCTTGGCTGTGAGGGGCATTCGTTCCCCAATTAAGTACAGTCCAATGCAGCCAACACAGTGATATGATGAGGGCTCCTTACGAAATCTCCTTTCTAAATGCATTCACTCCATTCATTCATTCATTCTTATATTTAAAGGCCATTACTGCATGATTCCGGAGAATATCCAACAGAAAGCAATGACATTTATTCCATTAAAAGCCAGAACTTAAAAAGAATGCAGTCTCTTTTAAAAGAATGCTCCCAAATTCCACTACACACCTTCTTGGTTTCTTGAATGGTGGTGTGCATGTAAATTGTACATGAGTGTGCCTTTGGCTGATCATTTGTTTTCATTTGGAGCACAGAAGAAAGAAGGCTGGCTTCATTCAGGATTCAAGCAACAGCAGTTCTAATCCTGCCACCCAGCTGAGTGGAATATGAGGGTGGGTTACAGCTGCCTCATAATGTGGAGCTGTTGTCTGGAACCAGAAGGCCTCTGACCTGTAAATTTATGGTAACTGACAAACTTTCGGTAGGTTTTTTTCTTCCCTGCTCTCATTTTAATTTCTGCTATTCCTGTCTCCCATTATGTTACCTTTCCTTTGTGCCCACAACCAACACCCTCCAAACCTTTTTAAATTTGTTGCTCCCAATATTCTGTAAATTAGGTAACTACCCTTTGAAAAAGGTAATCTAAAAATACATATAGTAATTATGCCATGGACAATGGTTTCAGCATTCCTTCTATAAGCATAGTAATTACTGGTAAAGTAAGATAGCCTAGAGTATGTGAAGGTGTTATTCAAACTGAAAAGCAGATTTATTATTTTTTATGCTATTTCGGTTATTTGGGATCATTGTATTTTCTACTAGGTTGTATGTGCATCCATGTTAGCTCAGGTTTAATTATTTTGGTTGACCTTGACATATACATAAATGAACCATTACTATTTAAAGAGCGTATACTTCATATACATATTGAAGTATATGAAGAGAAGAGTGGACAGTTTTTCCAGAAGACAGATTCTTCCAAAGAAGCTAATGTAGATGACAATGATATCTGAATCGTATTTTTAAGAATTATACGTGGCAGGGAGAAGGATTTGGACTTAACACAAGAGGCACATGAGTGTAGGCCACCACAGGTACTTCTGGTCTTAGAGGAGATTAATGTGGTAGTGATGCTCAGGAAAAAGGAGCCTGGGAGTGGCCCACTGTCCTTCCGAAAGCCTAAATATGGTGGCTTGAGGAGGAAAAGTAAAAGGAACTAATAGGAAAGGGGGAAACTGGGTCAAAGATAAAATTTTGAGTAACAAGTGATTGAAAGACGACCTACCGATCCATGAATACCATCAGATGGCAACCCCGAGGGAGAGAGGGTTTGAGGGAGCTCAGGAGAATGAGTTCAATCAGACACATACTGAAGTTGGAACTATACATCAGTTCTAGTATGATTCTTATTCCTCATAATTTTCTTGAACCAAGTCACCAAATCAAATCAAAATTGTGCAGATAGAAAACAGAGTAATTTTCAACGCCTGCCATTGAATGTGACGTCTAAGGATAAATCCCTAATTACAAAATATTTTCCCATGGAAGTCTACTCTACTTCCTATGTGAAGACTACTACCGTGGCATTGTAAGACCCTCTCTAGAAAAGGTATTTCTTTTGTGAATATGCCCAAGGAAATTAGAGATCCTTTGATCACCCAAACCCAGAACAGATACTGATTTGCAAAGTCAGATAGGCTAACATTCCCTAGGTGTCCCCTGCTGCTAAGTACCATCCTGTTGGCCACAAACTGTTTAACAACTTCTTTGTTAAACTGCTCGTTAACAAGGCCTTAATGCACAGAAGATGCAGATCACAGGCACCCCATTCAAAAGCTACTCTCATTCTTCCCAGCGAGATATGCAGGTGAATTTACAACTGCAGGCTCAGAAACACATAACACTTCCACCCTTTTCAAAATGCAAATATACAACCCTATAGATATATGCATTTCCTAATTCATGATGTCCTTAACTTGAAACTATTACACTCAAGATCTGAACTTTAAAGAGATACTGAACTGTAATCTCATTCAAGTTTTTACACACCCAAAGAGCATTCAGTGCCTGTTGTCTGCTACAGACAAACTCACCGCCCAAAGAGCCCAACTCAATTTCATTTATCTGAAAAATAAAAGTATAACGATGGTTATCTATTGGAAGATACTGCTTAGGAAACACTCCTTTACTAAATGTACTTCATGCCAGCAAATAGTGGCAGTAGGCCATATGCCCTTTGGTATTTTCCAGGTAAACCTTCACTGGACTTGTACATTTTCAGACAGCTGAAAATATTTTGCCCCCAATGGCCAAAATATTATCCATGTTTCCAAGAGGAAGCACAGAATTCTTTCAGAGCATTTTAATTTCATGCACAAATACATTCCACTACAGTAAGACAGACTGTTTAACAAAAGGAGGAAATATGATGACAAAGCACGGTCCTTTGCCAGAGTGACGCTTTTGGGGTCAGGTTATTTGGCTGTAAACTGGTTATCTAACAAAGACAAACTCCCAACGTGCACGCCGCGGTGAGTAAGACACTCTTCGAATCAGCTCACTATTTTCCATACGGGGGACGGGGATATGTTCTCAAAATCGTGTTCCCGTCAGTCAGTCTCCTATTGATTTTTTGACTTTCTATTTTCAACGGCGGCCCAAGGAAACGGCAGCCAGACTTGACTCCAATGTACACACAGACTCGGGTTTCACCCCGTCACCTGTTGGCTCCTGAACAACACTCCTCTTTGTGAAACTTACAGCACTCTTTGGAAACAAGTTTCCAGAGAAAACACTTCAAGAAAGTGTTTGAGAAGTCACAAGACTCGAGTTGTAAAAACAAATTCCACACATAGACTGGTTTATGCGGACACAGATTAAAGCGAAAACCCGAGCTTCTCAAAATGGGGCTGCAGGAGAGCAGGAGGGAAGGATGTCGGGGACGTCCCCTACCTCGGGGACGTTCAGCGGGTCCACTCTGGATGGGGGCGCGTGTAAAGGAGGTCGGGATCGGGATCTTCTGGGTGAGCCAGCCCTGCGCAACCGGAGGGGCGCCCCGGGGTCGTCAGCGTCCCCAGCGCCCCAAGTTCTGCCTCTGCGCTGCGGCAGCAGCGGCGGCTCGGGCCGCGAGGGGGCGCCCTGTCCGCGGGCTGGACTCGGTCCTGCTCCGTCCGCGTCGCGGGCTCGGGGAGCCGGAGGCCGGACTCAGGACCAGCGGCAGGGAGCCAGCCCCTCGTCGGCGCCGCCGCGAAGCCCCTCGTGAGCAGTCCCCTTGTCCCCAAGGACAGCCCAGTCGCCCTCACACCCCCTCACCCACCTCCGGATAAAAGCCTCTCAGCGCAGCGTCCACTCCACGGCAGAGCGCACGGCCTGCGCTGGACGGCGACACCGAGCGCCCGCAGGTCCCCACGTCTGTCCGCAGCTTCCGTGCACGTCTTCCCGCAGGCGCGCACCGACGCGCGTCCCCGCCGCCGGCCGCCGTCTGGCCCCGAAACCCCGACGGTGGCTCCGCACCCGCGACCGCGGGCAGGGGCCGAGCGCGGCCTTCGTCCTCCTGCGCCCGCCGAGAAGCCCCCGCGCGCGCTCGCCGCCCACCCGCTCTGCGGCCGGCCCAGGCTGGCGGCCCCGGGCAGGCGCGGGCTGGGTGCCCTCCAGGTCACCCTCGCCCACCCATTTCCGGGGGAGACCCCAGCAGGGCGGGGGCCGAGGGGCGGTACAGCGGGCGCCGGGACCCCTCCTAAGTCGCAGCGGGCCGCGCCCCCCGGGCCGCGTCGCCGCGCCGGCCCAGCCCGGCGGCCGAGGGGCGCCCCCGCCCCCGTGACGCACTCTACCCCTGGCCGGTCCCGGTCGAGTCCCCGCTCTGCGCGACGCCGCGACTCTCACCCGTATAGCTCCCTAACCCCGTGGGGGGCCGGACTAAAGGTCCTCCAGCTCCGCAGAGACCACCCCGCGCTCCCGCTGGCGCGCCGGACTCCGCTGCCCCGGGTGTGAGTCGCCGCGTCCTGGCCGCCGCATTCCCCACGCCCCAGCTCTGCGTCTCTTGGCGATCCTCCTCTGCGGAGAGAAAAATCTCGTCTCCGCTCCGCGCCGGGAGCCCGCCTGCGGCCGGCGATCTTCAAAAGTAATCAGAGCCCGCAGGAAAAAAAAGTAACCATTTCGCTTCCTGCCGCTCCCACCCCCGGCCGCGCGCGGCGGGCCGGTCTCCCGGCCGGCGATCCCAGCCCGGCCCGGCGCTCCGCTCCCGTCCGCTGGAGGCGCCTGCCGGGTCCGATCTCGCCGCCGCCGGCTTTCCAGGAACTGTCACTGCTGACCGTGCCCCTGGCAGCTTTCCACTAGGTCCCGCGAGCACTGTTCCTCGAAAAGTTACCCATCCTCTTGGCCAGCCTCGCGGATGCAGTACCTACCTGCGTCTGTCCGCTCCATTCCCAGGAGCCTGGAGACTGAGGCCGCTAGGATGCAAATACCCGAGGACACTTACGTAAACATCCCCCTCCAGCAGGTGCACGCGCGGGCAAAAAAATGCCGAGAGAATAAGAAAGGCCACCTTTTAAAGAAATCATCTCCACTCTGCCCATAACAATGATGTCAGCAAATGGTGCGTTTAGCGGAGTTCTCACTTGGAAGGGTTCGTTAACATATGAATCCTTCTCTTAGGACTTTCTTTGCATTTCGCAGTGATTCTTACAGCATAGAGCAGGAAATTAATTTTAATCAGCAAATAACAACAAAAGGAGCCAGGTCAACCAAAGTACTTAAGAACACTAGGAAGTGGGTTTTTTGTTTTATTTGTTTTTTACAAATAGGTTAAGTGAATATCATTATTCAAACACTAGAAATTACCTTAAACTGAAAGCTAATCTTGTTTCTGAGCTATTTGTAAGAGACATTAGAGAAGTGCAACCTGGTTCACTTGACTGTGGAAAAGATCAAAAGCAAAAACAGGACCTCAAGACAAGCCCAGAAAGAAATAATAGATCAGTACAAATTTTAGTTTCTACAATAGCTTCCTGATTGCAAGGTATTAGAATGCCAAGAGAAAGGAGGAAAAATGTAACATTTAAGAGCTTCCTTACTCTATAAAATGTCAGAAACAAAACAAAACAATTTTAAGTGGTTTTCAGATCCTCTGGCATCCTACCTCTTTTTTTAAAAAATCATCCGGTGTGCCATCAGGATTCCTTGGGAGTGATTTTCAGGCTGTATGTTTCTACAGTTTACAACTGAACAATAGCTCATTCATTGTAACTGGCTTTAAAATATGCAAACAAGTTTCCATAAGTAGATCAGTTAAATATTACAAATAATTCCCTGGCCAAATTCTGTTATCTCTACTGCAAGACATGGCAGCTCAGAAGAAGGGGTTTTTTTTTTTAGATTTTAAAAGTGGCAGAGACAAAAAAGTTGTGGCTCTGCTGGTAAGACTAGTTTGGAAACAGTGATTCAGACACCACAATTTGTAATTCATATAACTCTCTATTGGCCAAATGGGTTTGAATATGATTCCCCAAAAGTTCTATTACAGAACTCTTCTGGCCTTAGGGCTTAGGGATTTGCAGGAAGACTTCAAGGGTTACCACTTTCCTCTGTGGATCTGTAAAATTAACCACCAATACCTACGTCAGATGTTCTTTTTCCTACTTCATTCTGTTTGAGCTTCCTCAGGAGAAGACCTCAACTCACAGTTATCTATAGGACAGATGTGCAATGAACTATTGATTTAAATCAAACCCTACACTATCATTATGGTAAAAGGAGTATCAGCAGGTGAATGCATTAAGTCAGGGAAACCCTTTGTGGAGATGCTTTTATGTGAGAGCTACACAAAATACTCCCAACTACAAACCATAGCAACCCTTACCGTTTTAAATGTCAACCATCCTAAGCGTTCCTTCCTCAAAGGCAGTTATTTGTGAATTTGGGTTTGTTACATTTTCAACAGGTACCGCCAGCTTTATTGCCTCTTGTGTTTTTAGTGATGAAACAGTTTGGAGACAGTTTTAAGCTTTCTACTAAAGTTCAATCTGAATGAAACAGACTTTAGTCTGGTCTGAAAGGCATTGTTATTGTCAAGGGTGAAGTTATGCAGAATGGAGTGCAAGGCCCCCAACCAGCATCCTTTTGTTTCAGCCAGGCAGAATATTCAATGCTTGAATATCACACCAGAGGGGCAGCTGAGAAAGGAAGCCCAAAAATTCACAGGGTGTGGTTCCCTGGCTCAATCCTGGTCTCTGCTCTGCTGGTTAATTCCACAGAGAGGTGTTAACCCCCCAACTAAAAATATCACCCCTCCCTCCATTTTTAATGTTCACCTGCCTAGCACTTAGCATTGCCTGACATTTACATCTGTTTGTCCTTCAGTTTGGGTCTTTCTCCTCCTGTGGAAGGTGAAGGTTTAGGGGGCTCACAAATATTCTCTAGAATGATGCCTGGCACATAGCAGACAAGTTCAATTAACAGGGGTTAAGTGAAGGAATGATTCTCAGCTATTATTCTTCTCAGCCCTCAGAGGTGAACCACACCTGTACAAGTTAATTCCATTTCTAATCTACAGCAGGCTAAACTACAATGTCCTAATAAAGGGGTCTTTAATACAAAACCAGAAATATGTCAAGGGCAGAGAAATAGAGACGTAGCATTTTGTTTATCAAATGCCAGCCAGCTGTAGTGGGTCTGCTAGACAGAGATAAGGTACCTAATATAAACCCAACCTTGCTGCCAATCTTTGGTTCTCCTGAGTTTTGTATACGTGACCTTGAGGGTTTTTTTTCTGCTCCTTGCCTCCATTTTTTTCACTTGCAGACCGACCTTTTTAGTTTTAAGGGTAAGAGATGCTCTTGGTCTCAAACACTTGGATGGATTTCTAACTACTCTACATGCCAGCAGTCTAGGAAGAGTGCATTTGTAGATGTCTTCAAGTTTCTTAATGGAAAAGAGAGATCAAGAGCTCTAACAGTTGGGTGGTGCCTGTGGCTCAAGTATTAGGGCACTGACCCCAGACGCCAGAGGTGGCCAAGTTCAAACCCTTGGCCAAAAAACTTCAAGAAAAACCCTCTAACAGTCATTGGTTTGTTATCTGAAAGATTGAGGTTTGTTCCAAAATGGTATCTCACCTAAATTTGAAGGGCAGTTGGCAAATGTACTATTAAGTAGGGCAATAGTTTTAGTCTTTGGTAAGAGCATATTCCAGGACTGCTGTTTGATTATTCTGACAGTAGGTGGTTCTGACAATGGACAGAAAGGTAACTTTTGACACACACACACACACACACACAATTGTAGAGTTGATAAAAAAAAACATCTTTGGGATCTAACCTCTTGTCAATATGACGAAACTGATATACCGAGAAATAATTTTAATAATTCTTCACATTTGTTTCCAAATTTATTACCACTGAAAGTTTATGCAAAATATGCTACTTTGTCAATTTCAAACATTTCTGTTGTATCTCTGATTAATCAATATGCCCAAGGGGGTCACTGAACATTTGCAAATTCTACTTGCCATTAGGTGGGTCTGTAGCATTTCTAGGGAAGGGCCTCAAGGGAAATACCAAGCTTTTCCTAGGGTTAACAGCATTATAGAGTTTCATAATAGGTTGCAGTTTCTCTAGGTCTCCAATTACTTTCTTTTCCTTTTGATTATATTTAAAGCAATGTGATTAGAGAGCACTAGTCTTTAACATTTTCTACACCCAATCCCTCTTTAGATTTACTGCTCCAATCCTCCCCACTATCCATCCCCTCCCCCTCCCCTACCTCCTTTGTAAAGTTCCCTGATTGGGTTTGGAGGTGGGACACTTAAATATCTCTTCTCTGTCAATTACTAGCTCCCTGACATTGGCATATAAATCACTGCTCGAAGGTGTTAATTTTTTGGTCTCTAAAATCACCATAGTTTTGGTTGGATCAATGTTTAGAATTTTGGAGGAAGGAATCTAATCCCCTTTTCAACCAAAATAAAAATCCCAATATAGAAACAGAAGAAAGTGACACTGCTCTGTTGAAGCTCTGGATTGGCTTCCCCCAATTTTCTGTACCCATGATTCTCTGAGACAGGCTTCATCTCAAACTAGATGCTCCCAGGAGCTCCACCAGCTTTATTATTTTCTGAGTCTTTCAAAATTTAACAGCTGGTTATGACACTAATACCACATAGTTTTTTTTACAGCTGTGCTGTCTTGAGGCTACAGTTCAGGCTGAGTGGGAGAATATAGGATCCTTCATCTGACCTTGCTCGGGGATGTAAACCTGTAGCCATCTTTACCTACCCCGCCCCTTACTCCCAACTGAAATACCCCTTTCCCCACCCTAGGAAATGTTTACTACTTTTCACAAACAGATAACTAAATTAGTGTTCAGCTTAACTGAATAAGTTGCCTTAGGTTCTGTAACCAATCAACTCCTATAGATTGATGATTTAATACAAGCATTCATAAACTTCACTATTGAGAACCCACCAAGGTAGTTAAGTAATTAAGATTAGCTTTTCCAGCCTGAGCAAGAGCAAGACACTGTCTTTATAAAAAAATAGAAAAATTAGTTGAGCGTGGTGGTGCTTGTCTGTAGTCCCAGCTACTTGGGAGGCTGAGATAGGAGGATCATTTGAGCCCAGGAGTTTGAGGTAGCTGTGAGCTATAATGACACTACTGAGTGCCAGCCTAGGCACTATAGTGAGACCCTGTCTCAACAACAACAAAAAAAGATTAAGTAATAAGTAATAATAAGTAATATTGAGGGCGGCACCTGTGGTTCAGCGAGTAGGGCGCCGGCCCCATATGCCGCAGGTGGCGGGTTCAAACCCAGCCTCAGCTGAACTGCAAAACAGAAAAATAGCCGGGCGTTGTGGCGGGTGCCTGTGTCCCAGCTACTCGGGAGGCTGAGGCAAGAGAATCGCCTAACCCCAGGAGTTGGAGGTTGCTGTGAGCAGTGTGACGCCACGGCACTCTACCGAGGGCAATTAAGTGAGACTCTGTCTCTACAAAAATAAATAAATAAATAAATAAATAAGTAATATTGAGAGAGCTATACCATGGAAAGATATCCAACATATACAGGGTGGCCATAAAGTTCATGTGCACTACTTAAATTGCACACAAACTTTATGGCCATCCTGTATTATTAAGTTGCAAAACCCAATATATAGTATGACCACATTGTTAATAATTATAAACTAGAATATACATTGCCAAATTATTTAGAGACTATAAATACTATTAATATGGTTTCTAAAGGAGAACAGGTTATACAAACTATTATTTAAAAATTATATTCATAAAATAGACAGTGCCCATAGCTCAGTTGGCAGGGTGCCGGCCACATACACTGAGGCTGGTGGGTTTGAACCCAGCCTGGCCCAGCTAAAACAACAACAAGTGCAACAAAAAAACGGCTGGGCATTGTGGTGGGCGTATGTAGTCCCAGCTACTTGGGATGCTGAGGGAAGAGAATCGCTTAAGCCCAAGAGTTTAAGGTTGCTGTGAGCTGTGATGCTTTGGCACTCTACTGAGGGGGACAGCTTGAGACTCTGTCTCAAAAATAATAATAATAAAATAAAATAAAATACATTCATAAAATGCCTTTCATATTTTCACATTTATAAACCTTTTCTCTTTATAATGCTCAAATCAAATTTTTACAGTTTAAGAAACTAAATATTTTATAGTATTAATATAAAGAAGAAAAGTTTGAAGGCAGAAATTAACATTCCCAATTTAAATATTAGTTGGTATGAGAAGATAAGTGAATAAATAATTCCTCTCCCTGTTCTCTTTCTTCCAGTCACAGACTTCAAGAGTGGAATCTCTGCTGCCATTATTTATAACACTTTGAGGAGGGTGTCACCAGTCCCAGTCCCACAATGCCACGCAGCCAGACCTACAGAGGCAGGGGCTGATGGCTCATGTAGCCATCTACGGATTCGCTGACAGATTCTTTGGTTGAATTGAAGGGCATGATTTGTTGAAGGCCCCACAGTTAAACCTAGACACTCCCCTTGACTTAAGGAATTGCCCTTCTATACTTCATATTCTATTTATGTATCTCGATTTATTTCCCCCCCCTTCCAAAAGAAAGACAAGGAAAAATACGCAAAATAAGTTGGCAAAATAAACTATTGGTCTAACATTCTGAACTACATTAACTAACAAACCATGATACATAATTATTACACTATAGTTGAGGTTTGGTTAAATTCTAATATAGTAATAAGAAGAAATGTTGTTCAATCAGCTCTGGTTAGAAGGTGAGAATCAAGATATCGTGAAGGTGAGGCGATGTTTGAGCTAGGTTTGTAAAGATTAAAAGTAGTTGATCAGGGTAATGAATGGAGGAGGGCCGGGGCAGGGAACAGGGCCTAGTCCAGGCTGAGCTGATCAAAGTTTGAGGGTCAAAAAGACTGGCCCACAGGAGGGAGGGGCTAAAGACTATGCCCCAAGATAGGCAGTCCAGGCTATGAATGTCTGCATGAGTCATCACAAGGGCACCAAGTTGTTCTAGGGGCAGTGGGAGCCACAGAACCTAAAACAGAGAAGAGTGATATGATCATAGCTATGCCCTAATTAGAGGGAGGATGGAGTGAGCAGTAAAGGGACACCAGATGATTAGACCTAGATTACATGCTGCCCCAATGGTCAAGGGCAGAGAAGACTAAGACAGTGTGTCTGAGGGCGTGATTTCCAAGGGTGGACTTGTGGCTGGCCAGAATGTACGGTGCTGGTGGGGAAAGAGGGGGAGGTAGTTGAGGCCCAGACATTTCTAAATGAGTCAGCATTCCCATGGCTTGCTTGAAAGGTAACCGACAGGTTAGCTGTGATGTGAGCTGTAATTTGGAACTGCAATTTTTTTTTTACTGCCCATGGGAAACAAACTCAAGGTAACCTGAAGGATTTACATTTCTAAGCTCAAACTTTATCTTCCTGTTGATATTTACCTTTCAGTAGTGTTTATATACTCCAGGGTTAAGAAGCCCAGGGTCCAGCATTGTGAAAGAAATAGATATATGATTTTTAGGTCGGAATACACACACACACATTTTTTTTTTTTTTTTTTGAGACACAGTCTCACTTGTTCACCCTCAGTAGAGTGCTGTGGCATCACAGCTCACAACAACCTCAAACTCTTGGGCTTAAGCGATTCTCTTGCCACAGCCTCCCCAGTAACTGGGACTACAGATGCCTGCCACAACACCTGGCTGTTTTTAGAGATGGGGTCTCGCTCTGGCTCAGGCTGGTCTCGACCTCCTGAGCTCAAGCAATCCACCCTCCTCAGTTGGAATATAATCTATGCAGAACTACCCAATGAACTCCTACTGCAAGAGATCAAAATGGCATTGGAAAGTTAGTACATTAAGCAGAGGTCTGCAATCTTGCAGTTAGTGTTTTAATCAAAACATCTAAATAGGCCAGGCTCAGTGGCTCACACCTGTAATCCTAGCACTCTGGGAGGCTGAGGCGAGTGGATTGCTTGAGCTAATGAGTTCGAGACCAGCTGAACAAAAGCGAGACCCCATCTCTACTAAAAATTAAAAAAAACTGAGGCAAGAGGATTGCTTGAGCCCAAGAGTTGGAAGTTGATGTGAGATATGACACCTCCGCACTCTACCCAGGGTGACAACTTGAGACTGACTGTTTTCCTATATTACACTGTGGTTAATATGTTAGCATAGCAGTATTCCCAGATAGTTTTTTGTTTGTTGGGAGGTTGGGCTTTGGCGGGGCAGAGTTAATACTTTGCATGAAATATCTTATCTTATAACAGTGAAATTGCTTTCTCTTTTGCCTTGTGATTTTTTTTAGGTGAAATTTAAGGTTTTGTGTGAGTAGTACTATTATACCTATCTTGAGTGTCTTGCTTGTACTGTATCACATCATACTTTTGTTTAATTCTTAATAAACTGTTCACTTGTTAAAAAAATCTAAATAATAGAGATATTGCTCCATCTTTTTTTTTTTAACTTAAAAAATGTGTTTTTTTGGGGGGGGACAAAGTCTCACTTTGTCACCCTCAGTAGAGTGCCATAGCTCACAGCAACCTCAAACTCTTGGGCTCACTCGATTCTCATGCCTCAGCCTCCCAAGTAGCTGGGACTACAGGCACCCACCACAATGCCCAGCTAGGTTTTAGAGATGGTGTCTCGCTCTTGCTTGGGCTGGTCTCAAACCGGTAAGCTTAGGCAATTCACACACCTAGGCTTCCCAGAGTACTAGGATTACAGGTGTGAGCCACCGCCCAGCCTTTAAAAAATGTTTTTTAATGCCACGGCACTCTAGTGAGGGCGATAAAGTGAGACTCTGTCTCTACAAAAATAAAAGTTTTTAAAAAAAAGAGACAGGGTCTCCCTAAGTTGTCCGGGCTGATGTGCTTGATCCCACTCCTGATCAGCACGGGAGCTTTGCCCTGCTCTGTTTCTGAGTGGCTGGTTCACTCCTCTTTAGGAAACCTGGAATGTTCTATCTTAAAATTTTAAATTATAGCATGTTTGCTGCTTTACTTTATGAGCTACCTCGTCAAAACTCTTGCTCATCGCGCATTTTCCTTTGATATTTCAACTCTACCACAAGGGAAAATCTGAGCATGCCAGCCTTCAACTCTGTTACCGTGTGGTGCTCCTGAGAGAAGTGTCAGCGAAGAATGACTTCAAGAAGTCAAAAGCTTCTTGTCAAAAAGAAAAAGGTCAGCAAAGCTTCCCATAACATCTCTTTATCTTATCTGAGATCCCAAGACCCTTTCTGCAGTGTGGGAGTTTAAAGGAGGTGATTTCGCAGTGGAGACCTATTTACAAGCTTCAATTACATCGTACCAGGGCCAGGGTCTGGAATTAAAATTGTTCTACTGGTCTTGAATCACTCATAGTTCTAGACAAGTTACTGTTTCTTGATCCACATTAAATATTCCTTCCTTCCCTTTCCTTCCCTTCCTTTCCTGCCTGTCTCCTTCCCTTCCTTCTTTCTTTCTTTCTTGTGATTATAGGCATGCACTACCATGCCTGGCTAATTTTTCTATTTTTAGTGGAAACAATGGCCTTAAACTCCAGAACTCAAGCAATCCTCCTGCCTTGGTCTCCCAGAGTGCCAATTTTCTTTCATCTATCAGAAATTCTATTAAATGGAATGGTGTGATCCTCTTCCTATATGTACAACTTTTTAATATCACATTATTTCACCTAGAAATGAAGCAATGATTGTCAGTCTCACCCCCTAACAAGCAGCTTCTTCACAATGGTCATCTGCAGAGAAACTATATCCAGCTTTTCCTTTGAAAGTCCTCATTCCCTTCTTTTTTTACACTAGCCACTTTCACCCCTAGCCCAGGGATTGTGTTTTGTCTCAGACTGGCCTAACTTTTTTGTTTTTGATGAGACAGGGTCTCACTCTCTTGCCCTAGCCTAGAGTACAGAGGCTTCATCATAGCTCAACGACAATATTTTGGCTTTGCTGACCAAATATGACTCCTTTAGGACCAAAGAGTTATACAGCTCAAAGGCAAAAATATAGGGGAACCTCACCACCAAGGCTGGGGATCCTGGGACAAATGAGACCCTGAGCATTTTGAAGCAGCTCATTGTACTGTTTTAATTTCTATAGATACCGAATTGTTTTATTGTCCAAATACAACAAAACTGGCCTGTATTTGAAGAACTTCACATAATAGCCGCTCTGTTGCCTGTTTGTCATTACCAGTACCAGTGCGTGCTAAGCTCTCGCTCAAAGGGTATCACTCTCTGATGGGTTCAGCAGCTTAGCCATCACCTCTTCAATTTAAGACAGATTCTGCTGAACAAAGGGCAGACCTCAAGAATGGTTGAGTTTATAGTTTGTGAGTTTGTGCATAACCCATTCTACTGACTATATCTCACATGACAGCCTAAAGGTAAACGGCATTGGAGTAATACAGCCATTAATACCGTGCCAGACTAAACTGATTATAGCTCAACTCATGGGACCATAATACATTACTTATTCATCTATTTGCTTATTTATTATTTTTGAAACAGAGTCTCACTCTGTTGCCCTAGGTAGAGTGCCATAGCATCATCATAGCTCACAGCAACCTCAAACTCTTGGGCTCAAGAGATCCTCCTGCCTCAGCTTCCTGGGTAGGTGGGAGTACAGGTGACCACCACAACACCCAGCTAAGTTTTCTATTTTTAGTAGAGAAAGGATCTCACTCTTGTTCAAGCTGGTCTTGAACTTCTGAGTTTAAGCAATCTGCTGGCTTCAGCCTTCTAAAGTGCAAGGATTATAGGAGTAAGTCTACCTGGCCTTATTTATTTATTTTTACTAAGGCTTTTCAGTTCAATTGCAACAGATGAAAAAAAAGGGCAACCAAATTAAGGATCTATCTGGCAGCATTTCTCAGCAACTTTACCAACATGTCCTCAACAAAAACATATTGCAGATGAGCTTAAATAAAAGAAGATGATTAGAAGTCATACCCCATGGGCTTGTAAACACAATCTACTTCCTAATGAAGTTCAAACATTTTTTTTACTTGACATAGCTTCTTCTTCTTCTTTCTTTCTTTTTTTTTTTTTTTTTGAGACAGAGCCTTATTTTCTTGCCCTTAGTAGAGTATTGTGGGGTCATAGCTCACAACAACCTCAAATCTTGGGCTCAAGTGATCCTCTTGCCTAAGCCTCCCAAGTAGCTGGGACTACAGGTATCCACTATAGCACCAAGCTAATGTTTTAGAGACGGGTCTCACTCTTGCTCAGGCTGGTCTCAAACTAGTGAGCTCAGGTGATCATCTGCCTCGGCCTCCCAGAAGGCTGTGCTGGTCCTTTGACACAACTTCTAATTCCAATTTAAGATTGCTGCTTACAAGCTGGGCACCCATAGCACACTGGTTACAGTGCCAGCACATACACTGAGGGTGGTGAGTTCAAACCCAGCCCCGGCCAGCTAAAAAAAAAAAAAATGACAACTGCAATAAAAAATAGCCAGGCATTGTGGTGGGCACCTGTGGTTCCAGCTACTTGGGAGAATGAGGCAAGAGAATAGCTTAAGCCCAAGAGTTTGAGTTGCTGTGAGCTGTGATGCCACTGCACTCTACAGAAGGTGACATAGTGAGACTACCTCAGAAATAAAAAAAGATTGCTGCTTACATAATAGATCAGACTATGTTCCCATTGTTGACCACTTCTGAGAAGTTTTTAGCTTGTCTTTCATTAGATTCTAACAAGATTCCAGGAATCTCTGAAATGCTGCTCTCTACCTATTGGAAAAGTGTGTTTTGGAAGTAGGAGCAATTTAGTGAAGACTAAAAGTATTATCTAAGAAATAATAGTATGACATCATGTTTTTCATATCTGAAGAATCAAAAGATTGTTTGAAAGAATCCAATGATATGGATAGACAACCGCTTCAAATGGAGCCACCACTCAAAAAATAAAAGAGCAGGGCAAATCCCTACACAAGCCACACTTATGATCACCTTCCTGCCTTTGCAAATGCCTTGGAAATGACTTTCCCCAACAAGCAACTGATTCCTAAAATTATCTTTCATGAAGAGTTGTTTTCTTTTAATAGTGTCAGACAAATTAAACACT
Organism: Arctocebus calabarensis; assembly: GCA_963573935.1. NCBI lineage: Eukaryota > Metazoa > Chordata > Mammalia > Primates > Lorisidae > Arctocebus > Arctocebus calabarensis. The sequence goes on from CAUYON010013565.1 coordinate 43,369, forward strand.
ACTACAGGAAAATGCTTGCCATTCTGATTCTCATGCCTAATTAAGAGAGTTCTCAGGGAGAATAAATATGATGATCACATACATAAATATTTGAGATACTTGAAAGCCTATTCTAGGAATATCTAGGCATTATATGACTACTAATGCATTATTTGGACTGAGAATTTTCCATGTGCCATGAGAAAAATATTCACTGTCATCATCAATACTGCTAGAAGAAATTAGTATAAAATGAGTGGGGGGACCTCTTCCAGGTTACCCCTAGATGCCTGCCAACAGGTGTGACAACTATGACCCTCCCTGGGTGGGTTCCTGGTGGAAGTTTTTGTTTGGTGTAGGGAGGAACCGATAGTTAATTTACAAAATGGAAAAAAAATTTACAAAGTGGTCTGGGAATGAATGGGCATTTATATATGTTTTTGTCTTAGATGGTTTTATGTTCTAGATAGTTCTTTTTTTTTTTTTGAGACAGAGCCTCAAGCTGTCACCCTGGATAGAGTGCTGTAGCATCACAGCTCACAGCAACTCCAATTCCTGGGCTCAAGTGAGTCTCCTGCCTCCGCCTCCCAAGTAGCTGGGACTACAGGCGCCCGCCACAACGCCTGGCCAATTTTTGGTTGCAGCCGTCATTGTTGTTTGGCGGGCCCAGGCTGGATTTGAACCCGCCAGCTCAGGTGAGCCCATTGAGCCACAGGCACCAGCCTTCTAGATAGTTCTTAAAGGAGAAATATAGGGTCTACTTCACTGGGGCACGTAGTAGGTATGGTTTTTGGCCGGGGCTGGGTTTGAACCTGCCACCTCTGGCATATGGGGCTGGT
>CAUYON010013566.1:0-19796 GCA_963573935.1 Arctocebus calabarensis
CAGAATTCTATATCCTGCTAAGCTAAGCTTTAAAATTGACAGAGAAATCAAATCATTTACTGATATACAAACATTGAGGAAATTTGCCACAACAAGATCAGCTCTACAGGAAATACTTCAACCTGTTCTACACACTGACCATCACAATGGATCAACAGCAAAGTAAGAACTCAGAAATTAAAGGACAGAACTTAACTTCCACACTGATGCAAAAGATAAAACTTAGCAATGGACTCTCACAAAATAAGAAGAATAGCACACTACCACACTTATCAATTATCTCAAATGTTAATGGCTTGAATTCCCCACTGAAGAGGCATAGATTGGCTGACTGGATTAAAAAACACAAGTCATCCATTTGTTGGCTGCAGGAAACACACCCAGCTTCAAAAGACAAACTAAAACTCTGAGTTAAGGGTTAGAAGACAATTTTTCAGGTAAACAGAATTCAGAAGAAAGGAGGAGTTGCAATCTTATTTTCAGATACATGTGGATTTAAGGCAATTAAAGTCAAAAAATTTAAGATGTTCACTTTATATTGGTCAAGGGAAAAATGCAAATGTCTCTTTTTTTAGAGACAGAGTCTTGCTTTATCACCCTTGGTAGAGTGCTGTGGTGTCACAGCTCACAGCAACCTCCAATTCCTGGGCTTAGGTGATTCTCTTGCCTCAGCCTCCTGAGTAGCTGGGACTACAGGTGCCCGCCACAACACCTGGCTATTTTTTGTTGCAGTTTGCCTGGGGCTGGGTTTGAAACCGCCACCTGCAGTATATGGGGCCGATGCCCTACTCACTGAGCCACAGGTGCCACCCAATAATACCTTTAATTCTTTTTTTTTTTTGAGACAGAGCCTCAAGCTGTCACCCTAGATATAGTGCCATGGCATCACAGTTCACAGCAACCTCCAATTCCTGGGCTCAAGTGAGTCTCTTGCCTCCTCCACCCAAGTAGCTGGACTACAGGCGCCTGCCACAAAGCTTGCCCGGCCGGTTTGTTGTTGTTGTTGTTTTTGGTTGCAGCTGTCATTGTTGTTTGGCAGGCCCAGGCTGGATTCAAACCTGCCATCTCAGGTGTACGTGGCTGGCTCCTTAGCCCACTGAGCCACAGGCGCCGAGCCAATACCTTTTAATTCTAAATATTTATGCACCCAATTTAAATGCTCCCAGATTCTTGAAACAGACCTTACTCAGTCTGAGCAATATGATATCCTATAATACCATAATAACAGGGGACTTTAATACTCCTCTTACAGAGCTGGAAAGATCCTCTAAACAGAAATTAAACAAAGATATAAGGGTCTTAAATGAGACCCTAGAACAACTATGCTTGATAGACACATATAGAACCCTCCATCCCAAAGATAAAGAACATACATTCTTCTCATAGACCCATGGAACATTCTCCAAAATTGATCATATTCTAGGACACAAAACAAACCTCAGAGAACAAAAAGAATTGAAAATTTACCTTGTATCTTCTCAGACCACAAGACATTAAACATGGAACTCAACTCAAACAAAAACGTTCAATGCCACACAAAGGCATGGAAATTAAACAACCTTCTGTTGAATGACAGTTGGGTTCAGGAAGAAATAAAACAGGAAAACTTTAACTTCCTTGAGCACAGCAACAATGAAGACACAAGCTACCAAAACCTGTGGGATTGGTGATAGGTTCCTCCAGTTCTGAGAGGAAAATTTATTGCTTTAGATGCCTACATTCAAAAAACAGAAAGAGAGCACATTAACAAACTCACAAGCCATCTTATGGAATAGGAAAGAGAAGAACAATCTAAGCCCTAAGTCCAGCAGAAGAAAAGAAATATCTAAAATTAAATCAGAGATCAATGAAATTGAAAACAAAAGAATAATCCAGAAAATTAATTAAACAAAGAGTTGGTTTTTTGAAAAAATAAATAAAATAGATAAAACCTTTGGCCAGACTAACTAGAAATAGTAAAGTAAAATCTCTAGTAACCTCAATCAGAAATGATAAAGGGGAAATTACAACTGATGCCACCAAGATACAAGAGATCATCTCTGAATACTATCAGAAACTCTATGCCCAGAAATTTGAGTATGTAAAGGAAATGGATGAATATTTGGAATCATACCCTTTCCCTAGACTTAGCCACCTGCAGTATATGGGGCCGATGCCCTACTCACTGAGCCACAGGTGCCACCCAATAATACCTTTAATTCTTTTTTTTTTTTTTTTGAGACAGAGCCTCAAGCTGTCACCCTAGATATAGTGCCTCTTTCTTCTTAGGAAGAAATAGAGCTCCTGAATAGACCAATTTCAAGCACTGAGATTAAAGAAACAATAAAAAATCTTCCAACTAAAAAATGCTCTGGGCCATATGGCTTCACACAAGAATTCTATCCAATCTTCAAGGAAGAGCTTATTCCCATACTGCAGAAATAATTCCAAAAAATTGAGGTGGAAGGGATCTTCCCCAACATGTTCTATGAAGCAAACATCACCCTGATACCAAAACCAGGAAAAGACCCAACTAAAAAGGAGAATTTCAGACCAATTTCACTCATGAATATAATGCAAAAATTCTCAACAAAATCCTAGCCAATAGACTATAGCTTATCATCAAAAAAGTCATATATCATGATCAAGTAGGTTTAATCCCGGGGATGCAAGGCTGGTTTAACATACACAAGTCCATAAACATTATCCACTGTATTAATAGAAGCAAAAACAGGTCCCTGTCACTGCAAATCTCACGAGGCTGCTGTTCTTTGTGCCGACCTTCTGTGCACATTGCTACCAGAGGAGATGGAAGCCCCTGCTTCCAATGCCATCATGTTGCCAGAAGATGAGCTGGATGTGGCGTTACCAGACGGAGCCTCTCAGGAAGCAGCCGGAGGTTGTGCCTTTGCTGGAGTTTGTCGGGAGGCCGGTAACGGCCCCAGCACTGACAGGTCACTTTCTTCGACATCTCCTCCAGCAGAGGAGGAGAATGAGTTCTACCGGCAGTCGCGAGAGATCATCTCTCGGTACCTTCGGGGAGCAGGCCACCGGCACCAAAGACACGAAGCCAATGGGCAGGGCAGGAGCCGCCAGCAGGAAGGTGCTGGAGACCTTGAGCAGCGTCAGGAAGAGGTGGAGTGCAACCATGAGACAGCCTTCCGCAGCGTGCTTTGCAAACTGGACATCAAAAATGAAAACGACATCAAATCTTTGTCTCGAGTGATGGTCCATGTTTTCAGTTACAGAGTAACAAACTGGGGCAGGATTGTGACTCTGATTTCTTTTGGTGCCTTTGTGGCCAAACACTTGAAGAGCATAAACCAAGAAAGCTGCATCGAACCATTAGCAGAAAATATCACAAATGTCCTTGTAAGGACAAAACGGGACAGGCTAGTCAAACAAAGAGGATGGGATGGGTTTGTGGTGTTCTTCCACCTGGAAGACCTAGAAAGCAGCAGCAGAAATGTGCTCCTGACTTTTTCAGGTGTTGCTAGAGTAGGAGCTGGTTTGGCCTATCTAATAAGATATGCTTGCAAGTGCGATAATTCACTTCTAACCAACAACAGCCACCAGAACCACATTCATCTGTGAAATCAAATGGATTTATGAAGTTGGACTTACACTACCCTAAGCTGTATGTAACTTTCAAGAGCAGCCTACCGAGAAAAGGAAGTGGCAAGAGGAATGTGACTTTTACAAGAATAAATACTTGGGAAGGGTCCCCTTTGATTGAAGAGTCACTTCCGAAAGAAGCAAAGTTCAGTTCAACAAGCAAACAGGCCATGGAGGAGGACTTTTAGATTTGGTGAAGATCGTAGGCTGAAAAGACATTTCCTTGTTCAGACCAGGAGTGTGGCCAGTAGTTGGATTACTCATAGAATTCATTCAATATGCCAACAAATTCTTGTATTCTTGAAGAATAGAAAGTTAAAGTGTTCAGGATTTTCATACCTGTTGTACCTTAGCTTCGTTTGAATGATTATTAGTTTATTAGCCCAGTAATGGCCATGAATACTTGATTTAGCTTTGTTTGGATGATTCTTAATTAGCCTAGTAATGACCACGAATACTTGATTTAAGTCCTAATAATTAGTTGCAGGTATGGAATACCCTGGTTTCTAAGACAAAAACAACTTGTGAATGTATGTCTGTAAAAATTGCATATATTTTTACAGAAAGTCTTTCTTTGAACAATAAGGGGGGTTTCTCAAGTTTAGTTTTTTTATACTCTTGAATTTTGTAACTTCTGTAGTTAGGAACCTATTTCTTACAACTTTTCTATGCTAAATTTTGTCTTGATCAGTTTTAGAGTGTGTATTGAACCAATTGAACCCAAATGATGTAATTGTATGGAACCTAGTTAAAGTTGAATAAAGCTGATTCATAACTGTGCAAAAAAAAAAAGTGATACATCATGATCAAGAAGGTTTTATCACAGTGATGCAAAGTTGATTCAAAATATGAAAATTCCTAAATGTCATTCACCACATACATAGAAACAAAAACAAAGCCTATGATTCCTTCAATTGATGGAGAAAAGAGTTTTGACAATATCTACCATCACTTAAGAAAATAGGCTTAAGTGGGACATCACTTAAGAAAACAGGCGTAGGTAGGGCCCTTTTTGACTGATAGAGGCCATTTTCAACAAACACAAGTTCAGTATCCTACCGAATGGAGTAAAACTGAAAGCATTTCCACTCAGATCTGGAACCATACAAGGTTGCCCACTATTGCCACTGCTATTCGACATAGTGATGGAAGTCCTAGCCATTGCAATCTGACAAGAGAAGGAGACCAAGGGTATGCCAATTGGGACAGAGGAGGTCCAACTCTCACACTTTCAGACAACATAATCTTATACCTGAAATACTCCAGGGACTCAACTACAAAGCTTTTAGAAGTGAACAAGGAATATAACAGCATTTTAGGATACAAAAATCAGTACTCACAAATTAGTAGCCTTCATATACACCAACAATTGTCAAGCTGAGAACAAAATCAAAGACTCTATTTCTTTTACAGGAGCTCCAAAAAAGATTAAATACCCAAGAATATATCTAACAACGAATGTAAAATATCTCTATAAAGAGAACTACGAAACCCTGAGGAAAAAAATAGGATTAGATGTTAAGAAATGGAAGAACATACAATTCTCAAAGTTGGGAAGATACAACCTTCAGATTTAATGCAATCCCCATCAAAACTATGGAACCAGAAACAAACTGGAATAGCCAATACAATTTTTAGAAATAAAAACAAATCTGAACGCTGGCATCACGTTACCAGCCTTTAGGTTATACTACAACTTTTTAGTGATCAAAATAGCATGGGAGTGGCACAAAAATACAGATATAGTTTATGGAATAGAATAGAGAATCTAGAGATAAACCCAGCCACATATCACCATTTGAATTTTGATAAACCAGACAAAAGCATGCACCGAGGGAAAAGAATTTCTATATAATAAATGGTGCTGGAAGAACTGGTTAGCCACATGTACAAGACTAAAACTGGACCCACATCTCTCACCATTGACAAAAATTAATTCTTGCTAGATAAAAATTTAAATTTAAGACATGAAACAATGAAAATTCTAGAAGAGAGTTTGGGGGAAATGCTTGAAAATATTGGCCTGAGAAAAGATTTTAGGAAGTATACCCCCCTGGCAACTGCAGCAACTCCAAAAATAAATAAAATGGATTTGATCAAGCTAGAAAGCTACTGCATGGCTAAGAGTGCCACAACTAAAGAAAACAGACAGCTTTTTGAATAGGAGATTTTTGCATGGTATGAATGTGACAAATGGCTGTTAACTAGATTCCATAGAGAACTCAAATTAATAAGAAAAGAGCAAATAATCACATTTATATATGGGGAAAAACTTGAACAAAATCTTCTCTGAAGATGACAGAAGAATGGCTAGCAAACATGAAAAAATGCTCAACATCACTAATCATCAGAGAAATGCACATCAAAACAATCATAAGATATTAGCTACCTCCAGTGAGATTTGCTCACATCACAAAGCCCCATATGGGCAGGTGATGGTGTGGATGTGGAGAGAAGGGAACAATCCTACACTCGAGTGGGATTGCAAATTATTACAACCTGTATGGAGAGATATTGGGTAGAGAAAGATGGCGGCCGAGTAGCAGCTTCTGTGCAGCCAGGCACAGTGAGACTGGGGAGAGAGGACCCCAGGCATCTCTGGCCGGTGGGTTTGACCCAGAGGCTTCCCTTTGGTGACACGGGAAGTCAGTGAGAGATTTCTGGACTCCACTAGAACGACCAAAGCAGTGGAAAACTGGCAAGTGGTGGGTGTGTTTGTTCAATCGGATGTTGCCTGCAGCTGTTACTACAGCAATGGCTAGTTTGCAAGCAGGAAAAGTCTTACCTGGGGGCTGTTTTGGTTTTTTTTTTTTTTTTTTTTTTTTTTTGGACTTGTATACTCGATTGAACTGCGTTGGGAGATCTTGGGCCAGTTTGCGAATAACTTTGGGTGTTGTCTGGGGCCCCTGACTGAGCCACTGAGCCAGAAAGGAGCTAATATCATTCAGCTGTGGGCTGCCCCTGTGTGTTGCAGCACCAGAATTCGCTGGGAGACCTGGGGCAAGTAATCTATTGACTGAGGTGCCCAAAGTGGGGACTGTACCACTGGGGAAGTGAGGAGATCCAAGTTTGGCAGATTGACCGCTGTGGCCCTCAGGGACATAGGGGGAGACTGGGCTTGGCGCACTGGATAAGCAGCAGCCATTCCAGGAGAGATCCCAGGGATAAGTGCTATCCCTGGAAAGCTTCTGCTTGGCCAAGGTGTATGGCCTGGAGTGTCTTTTGAGTGGGCTGAGGAGTTATTTGGTCTCCCGAACCTGCAGGGTCTGAGTAATCAGCAGAGGCCATCAGCTCCCAACTTGTACAGCTGTATCACATTGTGATTAATATCTCATACCTCAGAAGATCACCTGTTGCCCAGTCAAGACTTAGAAAGATATATATACTACTTGGTTGTGGGGTTTTTGTTTTGTTTTGTTTTTTAATTTTAACATGTTTCCTTGACATTTTTTTCTTTTTTTCACTATTCTAGTTTAAATACAATCTTCCATTTTTGCCTTCTTCAACAAATAGAATTTCATTTTTGCTAGTGTTTTTGTCCCTATTATTTTTCCCCCCTAATTTTATCTCATAAGGTTTTTGTTTGTTTCTTTTGGTTTGATTTACAGTATTTTTGTCTTTCCTCTCTACCTGCTGGAGGTGGGGTACTGTGTCTCAGCTGGCTGGCTAAGAGCTATTGACCTCAAGGGAATCACCCAACCCAGCACCCCCAGAGGTAGGGGGTCTCTAAGGTTGGGCCCTAGTACCCTACTACACACCTGTATTTCTCCTGTTTCTCTCTTTCACTGCCTCTCTTCTTTTTGTCAATATTTCCTTTTACTCATCCCCTCCTCTCTCTCTCTCTCTTTTCTTTTTCCCTTTCTCTATTTTTTCAATCTTTGTTCACTTCTTGATCTTTAATCTTTTCATCTTTCTGGTCTTGCACCAGAAGGACTCATTAAAATGTCTGGCCAGTGCCACAGTAACTTAAAGAGCAAAAGAAGTGAAAGGAAAATTAGGGTAAGGAAGCAGATACAAGAAAGCACTCATGAGGAAGAATCAGCAGAAGAATTTTGGCAACATGAAATCCCAGGCCACAGTAACCCCTTCTAGGGATCGTGAGATAGCTACCACAGAAGATCCTTCCTATATAGAAGTGTTAGAAATGACAGAGGGGAATTTAAAATGCAGATAATGAAAACAATAAAGGAAATTGCTGAGAAAGTGGAAAAAAATCAAAAAGCAATGAAAGAAATTGCTGAGAAAGTAGATAATAACCAAAAGGAAATTCAACAACAGAATCAAATAAGAGATGAATTATGCAAACAATATAAAAAGGATATAGCAGAGCTGAAGGAACTGAAGTAGTCAATTAGGGAGCTTAAGGATGCACTAGAAAGTATCAACAACAGATTAGATCATGAGAAGAAAGAATCTCAGAGGTAGAGAATAAGGCTCTTGAGATAACTCAGATAGTTAAAGAGGCCAAAAAAAAAGAGGGAGAAAGCAGAATGTTCACTGACAGAATTATGGAACTTTATGAAGCATTTAAACATATGAGTTATAGATATCCCTGAAGGAGAAGAAGAATGTCCCAGTGGAATGGAAGCCATTCTAGAGAATATTGTAAATGAAAATTTCCCAAATATTATCAAAGATTCTGACATACTCCTCTCAGAAAGATATTGGCCCCCTGGTCACCTCAACACAAACAGAACTTCTCCAAGGCACATTGTGATGACTTTATCCAAAGTTAAGACAAAAGAAAAGATATTGCAAGCTGCCAGGAGTAAGCACCAACTGACGTACAGGGGAAAACCTATCAGGGTGAACACAGACTTCTCTAATGAAAATTTTCAAGCCAGAAGACAATGGTCATCAATCTTTAACCTACTTAAACAGAACAATTTCCAGCCCAGAATTCTATACCCCACCAAGCTAAGCTTTAAAATTGATGGAGAAATCAAATTGTTTATTGATATGCAAACATTGAGGAAATTTGTCACAATCACAACAAGACCAGTTTTACAGGAAATATTTCAACATGTCCTACATACTGACTATTACAATGGACCTTCAGCAAAGTAAACACCCAGAAAATTATAGGACAGAACCTAGTTTACCCAATGATGCAAAAGACAAATCTAACCAACAGATGTTCACAAAATACGATTAATAGAATGCTATCACATTTATCAATTATCTCAATAAATGTCAATGCCTTGAATTCCCCACTAAAAAGGCATAGATTGGCTGATTGAATTAAAACACAAGGCATCTATCTGCTGTCTGCAGGAAACTCAACCTCATGTCAAAAGACAAATGAAAACTCAGAGTTAAGGGTTGGAAGTCAATTTTTCAGGCTAATGGAACTCAGAAAAAAAGAGGAGTTGCAATCTTATTCTCAGATACATGAGGATCTAAAGCAACTAAAGTCAAGAAAGATAATGATTGTCACTTTATATTGGTTAAGGGAAAAATACAACAAGAATAAATTTCAATTTTAAATATTTATGCACCCAATTTAAATGCTCCCAGATTCGTGAAACAGACCCTGCTTAGTTTGAGCAATACGACATCCCATAACACCATAATAACAGGGGACTTTAATACCCCTCTATCAGAGCTGGACAGATCTTCTAAACAGAAATTAAATAAAGATATTAGAGACTTAAATGAGACTTTAGAACAACTGTGCTTGGTAGATGTATATAGAATGCTCCATCCCAAAGATATAGAATATATATTCTTCTCATCATCCCATGGAACATTCTCCAAAATTGACCATATTCTAGGACACACACACAAAAAAACCTCAGCATGATCAAAAGAATTGAAATTCTACCTTGCATCTTTTCAGACCACAAGGTACAAATGTGGAACTCAACTCCAACAAAAATGCTCAACCTCACACAAAGGCATGGAAGTTAAACATACTTATGTTGAATGACACTTGGGTGCAGCAAGAAATAAAAAAGGAAATCATTAACTTCCTTGAGTATAACAACAATGAAGACACAAATTACCAAAACCTATGGGATACAGCAAAAGCAGTCCTGAGAGGAAAATATATTGCTTTAGAAGCCTACATTTGAAAAACAGAAAGAGAGCATATCAACAAACTCACAAGCCATCGGATGGAATTGGAAAAAGAACAATCTAAGCCTAAACCCAGCAGAAGAAAAGAAATGTCCAAAATTAAATCAGAGATCAATGAAATTGAAAACAAAAGAATCATTCAGCAAATTAATGAAATAGGAGCTGTTTTTTTGAAAAATTAAATAAAATAGATAAGCCTTTGGCCAGACTAATTAGAAATAAAAAGGTAAAATCTCTAGTAACTTTAATCAGAAATGATAAAGAGGAAATAACGACCGATGCTACAGAAATACAAGAGATTATCTTTGAAATATACCAGAAACTTTATGCCCAGAAATTTGACAATGTCAAGGAAATGGATCAATATTTGGAATCACACCCTCTCCCTAGACTTAGTCCAGATGAAATAGATGTCCTGAACAGACCAATTTCTAGAACTGAGATCAAAGAAACAATAAAAAATCTCCCAACAAAAAAATGCCCTGGTCCGGATGGCCTCACACCAGTATTTTACATACCCTAATTTGAAATAAGAAAATCTATTATTCTTTTAAATCTCTATTCAGTAATTTCTGTCATTATTCTGTGTGTTACAAGGCTACTAATTGTTTATGCTAGTGTTGATCCCAAATAATGTATTAGTGCATCTACGAAAGCTATTCTGGTTATAATCGTCCTATGAAAGACTATGCGTCTGGAGAGAAAGAAAGGCATTGTATTAAATAAAAATGAAAAAGAACCTAGAAATTATAAATTACTACAAAAAATATAAAAAATGTGAAATCCTCACTGCCTGGATTAATTTAAATCTTATCTCTATGTATCCTTTGATATTATTTTACAAAATATATAACCCAGAGTGCATATCTTTTAAAATTTTATTGTTTAGGATACAGAGTCTTGCTTTTGCCCGGGCTGGTATTCAGTGGTATGAATATAGCTCACAGTAACCTTGACCTCTAGAACACAGACAATTATCCTGCCTCAGCCTCCTGAGTAGCTGGGAGGTTACCATACCTGGCTAATTTGTTTTATTTTCTGTAGAGAGGAGGGCTTGCTATTGTTGAGGTCTTCAAGTGACACCTCCCTGCTGTCTTCAGTTCCTAAGGATCTGGTTCATTGCCTAACCAGAAAGTTCAGCTGAGAAATAACAAAGACCACACAGAAAACACAGAAAATGAAAGTAAAATCATATAGAATCCTCACTCCAGCAGGAAGTTCTACTGAAGCAGAGACTTCTCCAAAGAGATAAAAATGGCCCCCCTTACAAGGGACAGGAGATGCTGTCCCAAAGGCAGCACACAGGTATAAGTAACTTCTCCCAGCTCTCTCTATAATTATCTATAAAGCCTCTCATTGGTGCCACAATGTCTTTAGGTAATCTTGTCTAATTTTCTTTCTTTTTTTTGCAGTTTTTTGGCTGGGGCTGGGTTTGAACCCAACCCCCATATGCCAGAGTTTTCTGGCATATGGGGCCTGCGCCCTACTCCTTTGAGCCACCGGTGCCACCCAACCTTGTCAAATATTCATTGGTCATAGATTACCTTAGTTGTCACACATGCCCATTTTTCTTTTAGGTTTAATAATTGATGCCTGCTGTTTTCCTGATAATGGTATACTGTTGACTTGTTACAGTCCCATAAATGTTTGTAACATTTGCAGTGTGCATTGTTCTGTATCTGTGTCATTATCTTTGTGTCACAAGCTGGAAACTGTGTCTTATGGACAACAGGACATAATTGGGCTACTGAATCATGACCAAAGCTCTTTGTTTGCCCAAGGGTCCTTTTTAACTTTCTTACCTAGGAGGCTAGCCTTTTCTCCCACTTTCCCATGGCCCCTTCCTGTTCCTGATCAGCTATGTTACCCAGGCTAGTCTTGAACTCCTGCCCCCAAGTAATCCTCCTGCCTTGGCTTCTAAAGTGCAGAGATTGCTGAGCCACCACTCCAGCCTTTCAGTTTGTTTTAATTTATACATCAACATATTCCTTAAAGAAACTTCATAAAGACATTTTGGAGTACTTCTGGATGAAGTTAACACAACAATTTGTGGCAGTAATAGCTTTTTTTCAGCATCAGAGACATATTTGTGTTGAACATAGAGGATTCCCAAACACACTGGTGTTAATTAAAATAATGTAGATCATAAGAATTAAGAAAAAAATACACACTGTTAAAAAGAAAGTACCACTGCCTAGTCTGCCTTAATTAAATAAGAGCATTTTCAGAGCTTAGTAATCAAGGATACAATTTGTTAAAGATATTTTGGGAGTCAGGTTATTGTGTTACTTGGATGCTCCTTTTACCACCTAAAGAAATTAAATAACGACATGATTGCCTTCATCTGGACACTTTCCATTAAAATGTGGCATCCCTCCTTAATGCTGTTATAAACAGGGACACTATAAGGGTAATTAATCTATTGTGCAGAAGAAGAGAGATGGAATGTGCTTACTTTGACTTATTTTATCAAGAATTATCTCACAATCAAAGCTATTGAAAATCCTAATTACTTTACCATATTAATCTCATGGAATACATGCTATATACTGTAGCTCTTGAGTGCACACTAAATTTTTTATTTAAAAATATGTGCCATATATAAAAGATATTGCTAAGAAAAGTTTGTTGAGTGTGTTTGTTTCGTGGCCACATTAGCATGGTGATTTGTGACTTTTAACATTGCTCACAGATACTATATAATCATGCAATTGATCACAAGAAATTTATTTCAGCTAAGATTAAGATGACTGTATGTTTTGCAGTATAACTTTTTTATCATAACAGGAACGCAATCGGGCTAATATAAGCAGGGGTTCTTTGACTGAAATTATTTGTGTATAAGAATATTTTCTTCATATGAAATGTCGTCTTACGACAATAGAATTTTTGCTGAGCTTTTAAGTGATATAAAAATATTACCAATTTCACTTCTGTACACTTAAAAACTTCCGTAAAGTTCAAGTGAAAGGGTAAAAGCACATTTTTTATTTTTTAATACATTGTTAAAAGTTTACTTGCATGCTATTTTGACTGTTTCTTTCCCAGTTTGAGAAAATGTGATTGTGTTCTAAATAACAATAATTCAGGGTAATAAGTGTAAATACAGAATTTAAGAAACAAGATGCTCTTGCAAAAGCCCAGGAGATATGGAGGAGCCTTAGGAGGACTGAGATATTGAGTCTGTTTGGTTATGTTTATATTTCTGGTTTGGAAGTTGAGAAAAGATGTCATGGCTGAGTTTGTTAAAATTCCTGCCTTTGTCTTTTTATTTATTTATTTTTTAATAGGGGAAGAATCTATGAACCCAGAGGTTTATATTGTTCTTTTTCATTTCCTCCACTCTTTTATCACCAAGTCCTCATAACTATCAGGATTATTGAGGAACACGGTCATGGTTAACTAATCCCAGTAGGAAACTCCTGCATTCAGGTCTTGAAAAGAATTGATTTTCAACTAGTATCAATATCATTTTTGTTTTTGAAGTATTATCTTTTACTACTGCTTAAAAGATAAGCTTTGGTAGGATTTTGAAAACAATATCCTTTAAGATCTCAAATCATTTGTATGAGTGCTGGGTTAACAACCATTACGAATGGAATTGAAGATGGGTAGGTAGTTAAATTATAAACATTAGTAGTAGCAAATAATTGAAGTTGAGCTAGTTTGAAAATAGTGGACATGGTGATAAATCGTTGAATTGTTGATATACTATTTAGGTAGACAGAATTTACTGAAGTTCTCAATGTAGAATATAAGAAAAAGAAAAGAATCAAGGATGTTCCAGTGTTTTAGGCTTAAAGAACAACAATAACAACAACAAAAGGATGTATTATTCAACAGTATAGGGCAGGAGATGGGAAAGGATTTGGGCAACAATTCAGGAGTTCAGTTTGTGGCTCATCAATTTGTAAAGATCTCAGAAACATCCATTTGTCAGAAATGTTGAATGGGCAGTTAGAGAAATGGATGTTGTTTGGACTAAAAGTCCAAGACTGAGATGTAAATTTGGGAGTCTTCTGACTGAATATTATGATTAAAGCTTGAAATTAGATGAGATCAATTATAGAGTGAGGAGATATGGAGAGAAAAGAGGTTCACTAATGAGGCCAGGCCAACATCAAATTTTAGATGACTCAGAAGTGAATAAGAATCAGGCATAGAAGACAACATGGTTTCCCTGTCTCAACACTGTTGATATTTTGGGCCAGATAATTTTTTTGGGGTTCCTTTTTGCTAGTCTGTGGGTAGAAATTGATGAGAGTTGGGTTAAGGAATATAAGTAAAGGAAATTGCTTTTTTGAAATATTAATTAAATTGAGATTCATGAAGATTTTTTGATTACAGAGTGTAGATTGCAAGGCAAGGGATAAGGGCTAATAGAGAAGGTGAATTTTAGGGAAAGTCTATGCATAGGGAGACCACAATGAATGTTCGAAGCCCCCAAAAGTCTTTTGAAATGAGGTAAGGTCTTAGAGAAACAGACAAGAGATGTCTTACTGTGGTGTGACGTTTTCCCTACAGAGAGTCTGTACGAAGGTCTCCAAGGGCCAAATAGGCTGTTGCAACATGCACTGGGAAAAGTACAAACATCTGGCTCTCTGATAAGAAGAAAAGCCTCTTGGAGTTAGATAAAGGAAAAAGTCTTTTTCTCCCCTGCTCCTGATATGGGTATCATGTCAGCCTGTTTGCCTCACGGGGACCTAGAGACTTCACTGCCTCCTGTGGAAACTGTGCGTGGTCAAAGCTGCCACTGCCTCCACAGCCCCCTCAAAGTCCAGTTCCTTGTTCTTTAAACCACATTCCATTTTCTTAGTTTATGATTAGAAGAGAGTGAAACAGTAAAGATCATAAAAGTTAGTTAGAGAGTAGCTTTAAGAAATTATAAACATTAGTGGTAGCAAATAATTGAGATTGAGTTAGTTTGAAAGTAGTGGACATGGTGATAAATGGTTGAATTGTGGATATACTATTTGAGTAGACAGGATTTACTGAAGTTCTCAATGTAGAATATAAGAAAAGAAAAGAATCAAGGATGTTCAGGTATTTTAGGCTTAAAGAACAACAATAACAAGAACAAAAGGATGCATTATTCATCAGTCTAGGGCAGAATATGGGAAAGGATTTGGGGACAAATTCAGGAGTTCAGTTTGTGGCTCATCAATTTGTAAAGATATCAGAAACATCCATTTGTCAAAAATGTTGAATGGGCAGTTAGAGAAATGGGATGTTGTTTGGAGAGTAGCTTAGTTGAATTTGCAAATGTCAGAAGAATGACAACACAGAGTGTAGGTATTTTGTTCTTTTTATGATTATTCCTGTGTTGATATAAATGATGATGTTGTCATAAATATGGAGTTAACCCAGATCATGGGGGTGGTAGTGGGGAGGGTTCGCCATTACTGGCATTGGCATGTTGGTCTATATTTCTTTTAGTCTCTCATCACCACCAAGTAGACACTGTATGCTGTTGGACAGCACTGTTGGAATTTAAGTCCAGATACTAATAGCACATCCCCTTGCTAGGGATATTCACATTTTGTCATATATATTCCTGGTTAATGTGGGATATGAGTGATAACTCCAAGTTGAGAACCACTGTGCTAGATTCATGGAAAGAAGTCAGCTAAATTTTGTGTATTGGGAAGTTAAGCAAAATTTTAAAATTTTTCTGGAGGACTGAGCAATCAGTTGTGCCACTGAGGTGAAGTAAGATCAGGACTCAGAATCAATCAGCAGTATTGTGTTCACTGATGCCACATATCTTTCTCCTGGACTAACTCAATAGGCTTATACCTACTCTGCCTGCCTTTCCCTTTGGTTTATTTTCCATGCCAGCAGTCAGAACTATCCTGTTAATATGTAAGTGTGGTCACATTGAAACTCTCCGTTACCTTATCTTTCTCAATGTTAACTAAACATCTGAGTAAAACTGACAGAGCCGTGTACTGTTTGCATCCAGACTACCTCTCTACCTTGATCATTCTTTTGAAGCTCTGTCTGCAATGCAAGGGTAAGATCTCACCTTGGGCACTTGGCAGTCCTTTATTCCTTTGCCTGAGGTGCTATTCTTCTAAATGACCATGTGGCTGACTCCCTTATTTCCTTCTAGTCCATGCTCAAATGTCAGCTTCTCAGAAAGTTTTCTCTACAATCTTATTTAAAATTGCAAAGACTCTTCCACTTGACTGACCACCTGACCTATTTACCCTGATTTATTTATCATTACAGTATGGGTACCTTTTAATAGTATATTCATATTTTTAATGTCTGTATTCTCTAAGATATAGTTTCAAATCAGCAATGCTTTTGTATTTGCTTATTTCCCTGTTACATACCCAGTGGAAAACACTGAGCAATATACTGTACCCAATAAATATCTGTTGACTGAATTAGTGAACTAATGACTTAAAGAATATATTTTCTCCACTGTAAAGGTGAATAATCAGTTTCCAGGACATATAATTAGAAAGAGAAGCAAGAGTGGGTTGGTGGATTGAAAGTAAGATGATATTTAAGTTCCTTATAGATGTCATACCCATTAATTAAATTGAAGTGTTATTGAATAGCACTCATTAACATCAAGGTTTTGGGGAGTTTTATGCATCTTATTTAATGCAGGGGAATACAGCTGTGATGGTTACTTTCTTTTTGCTAATGTTTTCCAAAAATATTTTTAATTAAATCATAACTGTGTACATTTACGGGGTACGATGTATAGAAATTCTCATTCTGTAAGCTGGGTGAAATAATTTCTCACAATGTCTTTTTATCTCTCTCTCTGTGTCTGTGTCTCAGAAACAACTGGAGCTATTTGTCTGGAGAACCCTGAGTAATACAATGGTATTTTCAACTTTAAAAAATTGATATTATAGGTCTATTAGTAGCCACCTAAAAAAGATAAAATATATACCAGCTAACAAATCTACATATATGTTATATATATTTCATTAAATTTAATTATTTTTAAATTTTTGTTTATTTCAGATTAATATGGGAGTACAAATGATTACATTGTTCGTGTTTGTTAGGTAACGTTCTAGTTGCCGTTGAGCCCCTCACCCAGGGGGCTGTGCTGTGTACCGTTAAATTTGCATATTCAATGAGTTTACCAATCCTTGTTCCTCCTCTCGTCTTCCCATTTCCTCCCCCTTTCCCCTCTCTTGTAATGTTTACTAATTTTATTTTAAAGTTTTATTTAGTCTTTCAATTATAAAATTAATATTATCTGTCTGAGTTCATAAGATACCTTATACTGGTTTCTCAAAAGAACAAAAATTTATTTCTCTCAGGTCTGGAATCTGGTAAGTCCAAAATCAAGATGGTAACACTTGCTAAGAGACTTCATGCTGTTCTCTCAGAGCCAAAAAACAGAAGGGCAAAAGGGAATGGGCAGAAAGTCGAGGAGAGAAGGAACCTGATCCTGAAAGCCCTTTTCATAACACGTTAATCCATTCGGAAATGGGAACTTGAACACTTCCCAAAGGTTAATCCATTTGGAAATGGGAATCTTAACACTTCCCAAAAGTTCTACCTCCGAACACTGTTGCCCTGGGGATTAAAATCCCAACACGTGAATTATAAGACACACATTCAGACCACAACATGTGCTCACAGTATTATATGAGTATTTTCACACTTCTGTAAAAATTTTTTTAAGCTGGTGAAAGCAGTTTTTATTCCGATGTGATGCCAAGCCTTGGCCTAGGCCCGGTAGTGTTTCCCGGGTCTTTTCCTACTTCCTGCTTCCTGTGAGAGTGCGGAGAGCAGAGGCCGGTCAGGGAGCTCAGAGGCGGGCAGTTCAACCGGCCTGCTCAGAGGTCAGTGTACCCTCTGCTCCTCTCTTCCCTGGCAGCCCCATGGGAGCTGCGGTGCCTGGGGAGGACGCAGTGTCCACTGTGCCTAGCAGGGTCAGAAACCTCTCCTAGTTTCTACCTCTGTGGCTGACTTTTCCAGCATATGGCAACTTTCCACATACAAGTGCACCTTGGGAATGACTACCATTCCCGGTTGTACTGCTGGATTCGCTTTTTCCTGATGTCAAATTTGAGAAGATATCAGACCACATCCCTCTAGGAGTCACAGTGAAATGGCTAAAGCTGAGGCTCAACACCCCTGTCATATTTTAAAGCAACATTTATTAAGCGATTAGCAGTGTATCAAATAACATGCTAAGTATATCCATGCTTTCTCATATTTAAATTCTATCAACAACCTATGAGTTGATTTCCACAGGTTCATGGGTCTATTAAATGCCATTGACAAATTAAAATCTATCACTATTCTAAGCCTATGGCTTACAAACTATGTCCCATGGTACCCTATAAAGTTTCTAGAAATAGCTGCTGTTATAGAATAGCTTTTAAGATTATTATTAACATTACCCAATCTCATCAATTCTAAAATGCATTTTTGCACATTTAACACTGATACATAAAGAAGCGTCTTTTATTTGATAGAATTTCTAACTGCTGTCAGCCAGGTTAACAATTATAAATAAATCATATCAAATCCTCCCCCTTGAAACTATCAAGTAGAGAAGAATTCTTTAGCATTGGAGTCTTAGAATGGACAAAAATGGATAGAAGTGTTCCTGTTACAATAATTCCATAATCACTCATTTATTTACACACATTCTCCATGCTAAGCATTTTACCAATATATTTACATGGTTTAACACTAGTAACAATTGTGAGGGCAATAATTCCCCTTCCTTTTTTGCAAATATGTATCATTTGAATTAAGTTCTTACTACTTCTCAGTAATAAAGTCTGCCTTGCAACCCAGGTGATATGAGATCTCAGGGCTGTTAGGAAATGTGCTGAAATTTCAGCCAATTTGTATTTCCTATATGTCATGATATTTGGGCTTTAATCTTAATTTATTGTTCTATTTTTGCATTTCAAGAACAGTGCTTGTGTATAGTAGGCATTAGGAATTTAATCAGTTTTAATGGTTAATTATTAATACATTGCTTGTGAGATCAAATATCTATTTTAAAAATTTGTCCATATATATGTATACACACACACACATATATATATTTTAATGCAGAGATCTTTGCAGTTAAAATTGCATTCAGTCTTTTTGGTTTTAAGAGATAAAGATTTACCGAAATAAGAATCCTTTGTAATTCATCTTCATAGTCCCCAATAACTTGTACAGCACACCAAACATCTGAAATTCCACTGATATTAGTATTGAAAGCAAATCACTTTAAGCATAGATCTATGGCAGTTCAATATATAAACTAGGTCAACTATGGGTAAAATTAGGTAGATAATCATAAATCCTTGGCCTCTTTCTTTTCAACCCACTTCACTGTTAACACAAGAGTTGTATTTCAAGCCAGGCTTCGTACCCAGTCGCTCTTATCCAATACAACTGTATCTGTTTTTTTTTAAAAATAATTTTATTGAATCATAATTATGTACATTGGTGCAATCATAGGGCACGATTCATATACATTCAGAAATATTTTCATCGTACTGTTACAGATAGCCTTCATGGCATTTTCTTGATCACTATATAAAGACATTGATACTCTACCTTTAATAAGTTTCACCAGTACCCTGCTAAGATGCACCGTAGGTATGTTCCCACTAATTGCCCTCCCTCCATCCATCCTCCCCTCCCCTCCCCTCCCTTTCCCCTTTCCCTGTATTCCTGTGCTATAATTGGGTTTTAGCCTTCATATGAAAGCTATAAATTAGCTTCATATTAGGGTTGAGTACATTGGATACTTTTTCTTCCATTCTTGAGATACTTTGCTAAGGAGAATATGTTCCAGCTCCATCCATGTAAACACAAAAGAGGTAAAGTCTCCATCTTTCTTTAAGGCTGCACAGTATTCCATGGTATACATGTACCACAATTTATTAATCCATTCGTGCGTTGATGGGCATTTGGGCTTCTTCCATGACTTAGCAATTATGAATTGGGCTGCAATAAACATTCTGGTACAAATATTTTTATTATGATGTGATTTTTGGTCTTTAGGAAATATACCCAAGAAAGGAATTATAGGATCAAATGGCAGATCTATTTTTAGATCTCTAAGTATTCTCCAAATATCTTTCCAAAAGGAATGTACTAGTTTGCATTCCCACCAACAGTGTAGAAGT
>CAUYON010013567.1:0-14052 GCA_963573935.1 Arctocebus calabarensis
TGTCTTTATATAGTGATCAAGGAAATGCCATGAAGGATATCTGTAACAGTACGATCAAAATATTTCTGAATGTATATGAATCGTGCCCTGTGATTGCACCAATGTACATAATTATGAGTCAATAAAATTATTAAAAAAAAAAAAGTTTCTTGTAGGTTAGTGGGATCTATATGACCTTAGTGGCATAGTCACTGAGTCTACATAGTTTGAAAGTTTTCAGATAGTTTGTCGGGTGAGGCATGTTTTGGGTGAGGTTAAGTCTGCTTCATCAGGTTCTAGTTGTGATATGATGAGGCTTCAGGCTGAACTCTTCACTTCTTGTATCTATTAAATAGTAAAAACAGCTTATTTATTGTTTTATGATTTAAATGGACAGTCACATAGTGATTCATAAAAGTTGAGACTGAATATAGATAGAACCTCTTAGGAAATCTTTTAAATATAATCATAATATGTCATATTCAGTTCATTTTGTCATTCTTTTCTGTACTGTCAAAATGCTTAATTGAAGAATGAACATTGACTATGAATGAAGCATTCCATCCATCTCTTCATAATGCCAATTATACTGTTTTAGAACTAAGGATAAATCACTCAAGAAGTACTTGCTGATTTTTATTTTAAACAGTTTTGTAAGCATAATTGGATTTTTTAGAATCCAGTGAAGAAATGATTATATAATACTTCTATGAAAGAATATCTTTTTAGAACTTTAAGCAAATTTATCTTTAAAAAAATTTTGTATACTATGTGTGTAGAGGATTTAGAAATTACAAACATATAAAAATAAATAAATAAATAAATAAATAAATAAATAAATAACTTACCAGTATTCTCACTATCCAAAGAAAATTCCTGTCTGCTTTTTGATGTATTTGTATAACAATTGTTTTCAAACACTATATAGCCCTTTGTAGCCTTTTATTTTGCGAATATTTTCTATGACATTAGATTTTCTTTGAAACTGTGATTTTAGTGTCTGCTTAGTATTTTGTTCAGTATGAGCATATCATAATCTAACTAATGATTCTCTTTTGGACATCTAGATTAGCTCTACTTTATTAATGTTATAAATAGTGCTCCAATGAATATAAAGGAAGTGTTTTCTCCCAGTTTCTGATCTTTTGCCATATTCCTAAAAAGGGAAATAGTAGGTTAAAGAATAGGGCTTTGTTGTTATTGCTGCTACTGCTTTTAAGGAAAATTATGCTTTGTTAATCAAACAGGGTCATATTTAACATATATGCTTATGGATATGACATTGTTTATTCCTTTTTTACAATAATGGTTTATTTGTTTATAGATTTCCAGATCCTCTTGCAATAACAAATCCTTGTAGTATCTCTTTGATTTATATGTTGACAATAACTACTGGAGATTATAAACCATCTTCATTTCTCTCCCATACTTTACCTTTCACTCTTCTTGCTGGGGCAATACCTTCTTATTGCCCCTAACAAATATTCCTCTCCTTTATTCAGTGATTGTTTTATCCTAACATCCACTGATTGATATTTGGGAACAATTTAAGTCTTTTTAAAAATCATGTTTGAGAGGCCAAGGCAGGCGGATTGCTTGAGCTCAGGAGTTCAAGACAAGTCTGAGCAAGAATAAGACCTCATCTGTACTAAAAATAAAAAAATTAGCTGGGTGGTGTGGCAGGCTCCTGTAGTCCCAGCTACTCAGGAAGCTGAGGCAAGAGGATCACTTGAGCCCAGAAGTTTGAGGTTGCTGTGATATGACACCTGGGCCCTCTAGCCTAAGGCAATGGAGTGAGACTCTGTCTCAAAAAAAAGAAAAAAAGAGGGCTGCACCTATGGCTCAAGGAGTAGGGCTGGTTCAAACCCGGCCGGATCAAAAACTGCAAAATAAGAAAAACAAAGGAAAGAAGTTCATATTTGAGGATGCCTAATTTTATTGTATTCCTTTTTAACCTTGAGTATTTACTTTGTTGAATCTTAATATTTGTGAATTTGCTAATTTTATTGTATTCCTTTTTAACCTTGAGTATTTACTTTGTTGTATCTTAATATTTGTGAATTTGCTAGATGAAGTATTATAAGTGTATTTAGGAGTGGAAGGAATGAATGACTGAAATAAGTTCTTTTTTTCCCAACCTATACTGTAATAAAAGCTGAAAGGTAAAAAGTAGGCTATAAGAGTCAGTATTTGAAGTTTATCTTCTTCATCTGGGTGCTATGGAATCATGTACTTTCAGAGCTGAATGGGGTCTAAAGTTTATATTTATTCAGCTCTTTCAGTTTACCAATAGGGAAACTGAGGCCTAGAAAGGCAGTTTCTTGACTTTTTCAAGGTCATAAACCACATAATGGTACTAGTTTGGCCTGGTTTTCATAATTCATACGTTGTTTCTTTCTAAAGACGTATACCTCTCTGCCACTTTTCATCTAGCTCCTCTTTTCAGGTGACTAATTTTTTTGTTTTGATGCCTGTGGAGTCTTTTTTAATCCTTGATTTTCATTGGGATACTTTGGTCATTCTGAGTTAGTTCTTTTTGGTATACACTGTACCTTTTTGTTCTGCAGATACTGTTTTCTCAATTCTAAGGAAATTTGTTTCTTTGAATACGTTTCCTATTCATGTGTGGCATCTACTTTTGAAACAATAATTATCCTTACATTGAATTATCTTTGTTCTCCACATTTATGATCTTCAGAATTACTTTAATCTCTTCATTGACTCCCTCTGTTTTCATTGTGATTTTCTTTCCTCCCTGCCATTAATTTTTCATTATGTCTCTTCTTTACTGTTTCTAGTTTATTAGATAGATGGATTATGGTGTCTTGCTGAGCTAAGAAATAAATTGAGAACTGTGGTAGATTGAAAAATGCCCTCCCCCGCAAAAGATATCTGTCTTAGCTCAGGATATTATAACAAAATAATAACAGACATATATTTCTTATGGTTCTGGAGTCTTAGAAGTCTAAAATCAAGGGGCCTGCAGAATCAATTTCTTTGTTAGAACCCTTTTCTTGGCTTATAGACTGCTGCCTTCTCACTGCACTTGCATATGGTGGAAAGAAGTCACTCTCAAGTCCCTTCCTTTAATAAGGGCACGAGCCCTACATGGGGGCTTTGCCCCATGAAGTCATCTAAACTTAATTACCTGCCAAAGGCTCCACTCTTAATCACGTTAGGATTTAGGGTTTCAAACTATGAGTTTTGGTGCGGGGGTGGGTGGAGTGGGGACACAAACGGTCCATAATAGTATCCATGTCAAATCCTTGCAGTCTATGAATGTTACTTTATTTAGAAAAAGGATTTTTATAGATTGCAATTAAGTTAAACATTTTGAAATGAGATCATCCAAGATTATCCAAATGGGACATAAATCCAATGGCAGATATCCTTAGAAGAAATATTTGGAAGAGAACAGGCAGGAGGAGAGATTTGATCCACAGAAACAAGAGATTGGAATGATAAATTCACAAGGACACCAGTCTCATAATGCTGTCAGCTACTAGAAGTTTAGAAGCAAGAAATAATGGATTTTCTCCTAAAGCCTCTACAGAGTACAACCCTACTGACATCTTAATTTTGGACTTCTGGTCTCTAGGATTGTAAGGGAATAATTTTTGTTATTTTATGTGGTAATTTGTTGCTGCGATTATAGCAAACTAATACAAAGATCAAAGCAATTTCTCTTATCTGTTGTTTTATCACTTTGTATTTGTACTCTTGTTTTATTTATTTCATATTCTAAAGTTCTTCTATAGTGCTAACTCTTAGAAGGAATTTTTTCCTGCTCCTTAAGTTTTCTTCCAGTTATTAGTTCTTGGTTTGGTTGTGTATATTTTTCTTGCAGCGTTTTTTGTCAGTTTTTTCAACTTTCTCATAATTAAATTGAGCAGTTCTTTCCAGATCTTTTGTTTTGATATAATGTCTAGCAATAAATTCTTCCTGACTCATTTTCACCTTATTTTGGGTCTTTTTCTCTTCTGTGAATGTGGCTGTTGTTTTTAATCGATTTTTAAGGGGTATGATAGTGAGGTAAAGAGAGTAGTCGAGTACAGTCATTGAAGATCTGTTTCAGCACCAAGCAAGGGTATGTTCCATTGTAGGCTTCTGTTTCTTTCCTTAGCTTAGTATATTAACCTGGAAGATGATGGCCCTGCAGGTGATGTATAGGATACTTTGTGTGTGTGTGGGGGGGTAAATAAGTGTAGGAGAATCTTCCTGGATTCTCCTACCTTGTGACCTACCTCTATGGCATTTTCATGATCCAGGTCTTTACTGTGCTGAAGAATATCATAAACAGTTCTCAGGAAAAAAGAAACAATTTTTTTTTCTTTGTTACTGGAGCAGAAAGAAAGAGTAGTGATACTGATTGATTTTATTTTTTCAGTCTAGATGATAAAATTTGAAATTTAAGTAATATAGATGTTTTTATTTTCATTGATGATCATTACTTTCTAAATATAGCATGGCACGATACCTAATTTTATAAATAATCTGCTTAATTATTATAGAAGCCAGTCACTCCTCATGGACTTCAGTTTCATTTAAAATATCTGGTAGTTGGCTCAGCGCCTGTGGCTCAGTGGGCTAAGGCGCCAGCCACGTACACCTGAGCTGGCAGGTTCGAATCCAACCCAGGCCCACCAAACAACAATGACAGCTGCAACCCAAAAAATGGCCGGGCGTTGTGGCTAGTGCCTGTGGTCCCAGCTACTTGGGAGGCGGAGGCAAGAGACTCGCTTGAGTCCAGGAATTGGAGGTTGCTGTGAGCTGTGATGCCACCGCACTCTATCCAGGGTGACAGCTTGAGGCTCTGTTTAAAAAAAAAAAAATCTGGTGGTTAAAGTAGTCAAATTATTTATCTGATTTTGCTGTGAAAAACCAGCGTAAGGAAGATGTTGGATCTATTTAAATGATTATCTTTGAGTTACAGTGAATACATACTGAGGTCATCAAGAAAGTTGTAGTCATTTAATTAAACTAAGTGGTACTAACATGGCCTGCAAAGCTACATAATACAGCTCATGGCCTCCTTTCTAACTCCTTCTCTCCATTCTTGTTTTCTCACTGTACATTATCCTCAATGCCCCCTTACTTGGGGAGGGTAATGCATTTTTATTTTATTATTTTTTAATATTTATAATATTTAAATGAATTGAGACAAAATGTACACATATAAAGTTCGCTCATTTAAAATGTAAAATTCATTTACATAAGGTGATGTTTGCACAGACCTCACCTTATGTAATTTTAGAAAGTTTTCATCATCCCCAAAAGAAACTTCTTATCCATTAGCAGTGACTCCCCATCCCTGTCCTAGGCAACCAGGTAGATTAGTGAACCTACCTTCTATTTCTATAGATTTACTTATTCTAAACATTTATTATAAATAGTATTATGCAACATGCAGCCTTTTATGACCAGCCTCTTATTCCCACTCTTTGCTCAACTTCAAGATACTTCTTTTTCCATGCCTTCAGCCTTCAATATTATCTCTCTCTTTTTTCTTTCTTTCTTTCTTTTTTTTTTTTTTGAGACAGAGTCTCACTTATTAACCCTCGGTAGAGTGCTGTGGCGTCACAGCTCACAACAGCCCACTCCTTGGGCTTAGGTGATTCTCTTGCCTCAGCCTCCTGAGTAGCTGGGACTACAGGCGCCCACCACAATGCCTGGCTATTTTTTTGTTGCAGTTTGGCCAGGTCTGGGTTTGAACTCACCACCCTCAGTATATGGGACTGGCGCCCTACCCACTGAGCCACAGGTGCCACACCAATATTATCTCTCTGCACCCCATTTTCTCCCTCTTGCCCCACCCTCTCTTTTTCAAATTTCAACTGAAATATCACCATCTCAGAGGGACTCTACTCTGAATAGATGCTAGATACTTCGTTTATGGGCTTCATTACACCTTGTAATTCTTACTGGTGCATCTTGTATCAGTTATGTAACTGGACAAATATTTGTATAATAATATACGCTTTTCTCTCTAGGTTATAGGTCCACAAAGGTGTAGGGAATTGTTATTTTTTCACAGTCTAGGCAAGAAATAAATACTTGAACTTGTATACTCAGGTACTTTACTCAATTGGAAGGGGGAGGAGGTTTTCATAGAAGACAGATGTGTGCGTATGTATATTGGCTATTAGTAGCGATGAAAATGTAAGCAGAAAAATTAGAAAATTAGTAGTTCACTAGGTTTTGTGAACATGGATTGGACAGATACCACCAAAATCGTATATTATACTCTCTCAGAAATACTGTGAATGTGGAAAATTTCTTGTTTCTTGGTAAGTTTTTTGAAAACTTAAGACTTTCAAGTGCTAGGTTAATTTTTTGAGTCCATTTATGTTGTTGGCTAGAATATCTGGATATTTTTCCTTCCTAAGAAGTTGAATTTAACTGAGATACTAATTTTCAGGGGCAGGGGTGAGTCCAGCAGTTTTGTTTTCCAATGTCATTTGTGAATTATGGAGCTTATTGTCTACTTGGGTCATAATTTACTGCAGGTAGGGTACTACATCTCTTTCTTTCATTGATATGTTTTAAAAAATCAGTGAAGTTATCTGCTGCTATTGACGTTTGAGATTTACCTTTTCTTTTCTATCTGACCTGGTACCTGGACTGTTAGGTACATTGGTTCTCTTCTCCCTTAACCTTTTACTTTGCTGTTTGTTGAATATTGGATCCAAGGACAAAGGCATATAGAATGTAGTATGATGGTCTTAAGATAGAGGAAATAGTATTTTTCTTTTTGATGAAACTTAAGGAACATCATGAAATTTAAGTAACAATTTAAAAGTAATAGGTCAGATGGCTTTCTGTTGACCTTGAGCTATAAAGTTGTTGGTAGCACTGTTTACTATTAAGTATTAAAGCCTTGTACTCTGTGGGACTTTTTATGGATATGTAGTTTCAGCTGTTTGGTTTGGTTTTGTTTATTAGTAGGAAGAAGGTTGGGAAACATTAAGTAAGGTTTTAGATTACAGGAGGAAATTTGGGCAAATATAAAAACCAGTATGGATTTGATTATAAGTACTTAGAATGAGTTAGGACATTGTTATTTAATACATGTATACCTTGGAGATTTTGTGGGTTTGGTTCCAGGCTACCCACAATAAAGGGAGTCACACAATTTTTTTTGGTTTCTCGGTGCATATAAAAGTTCTGTTTATACTATCTATTAAGTGCTCAATAACATTTGTGGCTAAAAAGGCAATATATATATTAATCAAAAAAATACTTCATTGCTAAAAAAGTGCCAACAATCATCTGAGCCTTCAGCAAGTCATAATCTTTTTTTTTTTTTGAGACAGAGCCTCAAGCTGTCACCCTGGAGAGAGTGCTGTGGCATCACAGCTCACAGCAACCTCCAATTCCTGGGCTCAAGCAAGTCTCTTGCCTCCGCCTCCCAAATAACTGGGACTACAGGTGCCCGCCACAACACCTGGCCATTTTTGGGTTGCAGCCATCTGTTGTTTGGCGGGCCCGGGCCGGATTCGAACCTGCCAGCTCTGGTGTACGTGGCTGGCGCCTTAGCCCGTATTGAGCCACAGGCGCTGAGCCAGCGAGTCATAATGTTTTTGCTGGTGGAGGGTCTTTGCCTCAGTGTTGGTAGCTGTTGACTGATGAGAGTGGTCTCTGAATATTAGGGTGACTGAGAATTTCTTTAGAATAAAGCAGTCAAATCAATTGACTCTTAAACTTTCACAAAAGGTTTCTCTGTAGCAGATGATGTTATTTGATAGTTTTGTTGTTGTTGTTGTCGTTTTTAAAGAGATAGGGTCTCACTATGTTTCCCAGGCTGAATTTGAACTTCTGGACTCAAGTCATCCAACTGCCTCAGCCCCCCAAGTAGCTAGGAATATAGTTGTACATCACTGCACCTGGCTTAATAGCATTTTCTCCATGTAGAACTTATTTTAAAATTGAAGTCAGTCCTTTGAAACCCTGATACCACTTTATTAACTGAGATTATGAAATATTTTAAATCCTTTGTTATCATTTCAATAATGTTCACAGCATATTCGGCAGGAGTAGATTCCATCTCAATAAACCACTTTTTTTGCTCATCCATTCAGGTTTGATTATGCAATTACAGTAATTCAGTCACATCTTAAGGCTCCAAACTTTTTTTTGAGACAGAGCCTCAAGCTGTCACCCTGGATAGAGTGCTGTGATATCACAGCTTACAGCAACCTCCAATTCCTGGGCTCAATGCCCGGCCATTTTTTGGTTGCAGCCATCATTGTTGTTTGGCAGGCCCAGGCTGGATTTGAACCCACCAGCTCAGGTGTATGTGGCTAGTGCTTTAGCCTGTTGAGCCACAGGCGCCGGGCCAGGCTCCAGACTTTTAATTCTAACTCTCTTACTCTTTCTACCATATCTCCTGTGATTTCCTCCATTGAAGTCTTGACCCCCCCCCCCCCAAAGTCATCCATGAGAGTTGGAATCAACTTCTTCCAAAGTTCACGTTGATATTTTAACTGCCTCCCATGGCATCTAGATAGAAGTTGACTATTGTAATTCCCTTCTTCAAGTATCTTAGCTAAGTGTTCTGGATAACTCACTGCAGCTTCTACATTAGCACTTGCTCCTTCATTTTGCACTTACTTCTGTTCTATGGAGACAGTTTCTTTCCTCTGCTAGCTTGAAACTTCTTTTCTGCAGTTTCCTCACCTCTCTCAGCCTTCAACGAATTGAGAGAAATTTGGGCCTTGTTCTAAATTAGGCTTTGGCTTAAGGAAATATTGTAGTTGGTTTGATCTTATATCCAGACCACCAAAACGTTCTCCGTGTCATCAGTTAGGCTCTTTCACTTTCCTTTCATTCATGTGCTCACTGGGGTAACACTTCTAATTTCCTTTAAGAACTATTCTTTTGTAGTTGCAAGGTGGCTAACTGGCCCAAGAGGCCTAACTTTTGGCCTGTCTGAGCTTTCCACATGCCTTCTCATTAAGCTTAGTCATGTCTACCTTTTTATTTTAAGTGAAAAACCTGTGACTTATGGATGTGGTTCATGACACTTTAAAACAATTACAATAGTAACATTAAAATGACTGATCACAGATCACCATCACAGATGTAATATTTGAAACTTTTTATTATTATAAGAATTATCAAGATGTGATACAGAGCTATAAAGCAAACACATGCTGTTAGAAAAATGGTGCCTATAGACTTGTTTAACACCTGGGTGCCATAAACTTTCAATTTGTAAAAAAATGCAATATTTGTTCTGTGAAGCAGAGTAAAGTGTGATATTATGCCTATTTTTCTCTTAAATGTGTTCTTTTTATATTAACTAAAAAATGTATTATTCAGGCAATAATAATTATGGTAAACTAATATTTGAAAAAAATTTTTTTTACATAAATGAAATTGATGATAGACATTACTTGGCTATTTTGTTTTCCGTGGTTAAAGAGAATCTTGTAAAGTGGTTAGAAGATAGTCTCTCTCCATTATAGTTAAACAAGTTGTTTCTGGAAAGATGGCAGAGTAAGAATCACCATGAATCTGCCTCCCCACATGGACAAAAATTGTATTGGCATGATATATTTGGTGTAATTATTTTAGGGGAAAAAAGTTGTAATGGGTATATATCCCACTTCCCACCCCCCATTATATAGAAAAGCTTTTGCTAATAGACAGTGTTCATAAATTGGGAGCTTTAGACAATATTTTTCCCTAGTGTAAATAGGTTACCAGGCTATCCCACAAATGCCTAATGAAGCTTTCAGTAGCCCAAGTATGTACATACATATTTCAGTGATAAGTAATAGAAAATGATAACATTGCCCCTGAATAGTAATTCAACTAATTAAAGCATCCTTAACAATTAGTTTTTAAAAGTTCTTCTGCATGCTAGTACTTCATTGATAAAGAGATTTAATCAGAGATAGACAAGGAGTAGAGAGATTTTTTGGAGGCTGGCCAGCCTTTCTGTATACTTCCAGGTGCCTTATAGGTTGATGGCATTACTGTCTCTTGATATTGGAACAGAAAATGCTGTCCTTTTGCTTACTAGCTGTGGTATTGACTTAAAAGGTTAAGTCCTTTAATTAACCACTTAACTGTAGTTAAGTAAGGTATTTTAGCTCTTGAGTGGAATTAAGACAGTAGGTAAGAGAAACAAGAATATCCTTCAGGCAGCTAAAACTTGAAAGAAAACGGAAGGTAGAATAACCCAGGATGTATGAATGTTATTGATATAAACATAATGCAAGTTTAAGGGAATAGAGGGAGATCATAATATGTGAATGATTCCTGATGGAGCAGAGAGGAGAGGATGAGAAGAAAATTTTTTGGGTTAAACAGTCCTTGTGGTGGTTGAAAACTAACTGGTTCTAGGTATCTTTGGAAGATATTCAGAATGGGGAATGAGAAGCATTGTGCTACTTTAGTATTTTTATGTAGACTGTTTTAAAGTTGTTTCTTCATGATGTGGGACAACTGCCAAAAATTTAATGGCTCGAGAGATATTTGGGGTATTTTTCTTTAATAAATTCAATTATTATTATTAAGATATGTGTATATATATATATACATACACTTTTTGAACTTATGAAAAGCAAAATATTGTGCTTCAGCAAAATTAGTAGGAGATTCCTAAAATTACTGTGCAATGTATTCTTCTTTTTTATTGATTAGAAAAGTTATGCTCCCATTTTAAGTCACCAGTAAGTTTTATATTTAGAATAAACCACTTCAAAAAAATAAAAATAAAAGAAAGCAGGGAATGTTCTTTTTTTCCTTCAAGCAGCTGTTTTTAAGCAGTGAATTATTAGTAATACTTTGTAGCCTGATATATCTGATCAGGTGCTCAATATTAGCTGTCAGTTCACTGATTTTCTTTTCCTCCGGGCAAATCTGGCTCTCTCTCTTTTTTTAATTTTATTTTTGTTTGGTTTAATTTAATTTATTTTTTTGTTAAATCATAAAGAGGTAGATCATGTATACATTAATGCATTTATGGGATACAATGTAGTGATTTCATATACAATTTGGAATGCTTACATTGTACTGGTTAATATATCCCTCACCTCATTTACTTGATTATTGTGTTAAGACATTTAAGTACTCTATACTTAATAAATCCAACATGTACCCTTGCAATATGCACCATAGTATTTTATTTTATTGTTTTGAGGCAGAGTCTTACTTTGTCACCCTCTGCAGAGTATCTGACTCTCTTTCTACTCATTTTAGATGAGTTGTCTTTCAGGTAGCCTCATATCACAGTTATAATGAAGATGTTTAACAGTATTAAAAGGTGTTTTTGCAGTTTACATTAAAAGATGTGAGGATTCTTAAAATGTGTAGTTATATTGGGCTAAGTTATTTTTATGGATTTATTTTTGAATACTAATGGTTTGATCTGCTTTCCACTTTGGAAAGTATACTAAACTTGGGAATTGTATGACCTGGGTTGTAGTATTTAACATTACTACATAGTTATCCTTTGTTACATGCGGGGTAGTGGTTCTAGGCCCCCTGAAATCTGCACATATTCAAGTCTCATAGTTGGCACCCTGGAAGCCACATACATGAAAAGTTGGTCTTCCATGTATGCAGCTTTCACATGCCACAAGCACTGTATTTTTGGTCTGCTGATTTGGTTGAAAAAAAATCTATGTATAAATGGACCAGTGCAGTTCACACCTGTGTTGTTGAAGGTCATCTATAACCTTGGCCTGTTTAGCTTATTTTTTGAGCTTTAGTTTCTTCTTCCTTGATTTAATATTGCATCTGCCTTGTTCGCAGGATAGGATAAAATGTGATAATGGGTCTAAACATGCCTTGTAAACTATAACGTACTCCACAAATTTGTTACTTGTTATGATATTAGGTGGTGATAGTGTGTGGTGATCAGAATTGGTCCTACGGAAGAGTGTCAAATCTGTGAATTTTGTCTTAGTCTTTTGAACTATTTAACCCTTTCAAGGGGGTGATTACACCCTCATCCCTATAGAGGAATTAGCAGTACTTAATTTTGATGACTGTTAGACCTTAGGTAGTTTTTAAAGTATAATGGAAGCCTGTAGAAATTTGTTCACTGTTAATTTAAAAATGAACAAATGTTTTATCTTACCCTTATATGTATCATGTATGTGATAAACATGATTGTTACCTTCATAGATTGGATATTAGTTGTTAAATTTTAATTAATAAAGCATATGAGACCAACCTAGACTAAGTAGTAGTGTTCTAGGAGAGAACAAATTCTGTCACTCTTCTCTCCTTTACCATTTGAAATTTAAGAACAGTTTTCAGTATAATAACCTCCACTTTAAAATGTATGTAATAACATGTGTAGGATGTGTTATAGGGAAAGCAGTTTGGATTAAGTGGTCTGGTATCTGCCTCTTTCAGGTGAAGACAGAATTGGGTGAGCTTTTACATTGGAAGCATTTGGGTTGTTAACAGGTAATGTTGAGGATCAAATGAATGTGTGGTTGGCCTAAACCAGACCTAAACCATTAAAAAGAAAAAAAAAAAAAAAGAGTGTTGTTTCTGGTAGTAAGCTCATGAAGGACTAGAATAAAACATACTAACTTTATGAGGCCTGTTTTCTGTCCTTATTTTGGATTTGCAGCTGTTTAAGGTTTATGTTTCTAGAATGTGACCACTGACTGGATCAGTGAGTCACTATATTTTTAAAAATACAATACTTATTTGCTGCTTTAGTGTAAGTATTTACTATTTATTAATTCTTTCCATCCATGTATAGTGTATTATTTTATTGATGATCTACTAACCTTCCTTCTTAAGAAAAATTCAAATGTAACGTCTGCCTTTTCTTGTGCTCCAAATTGGATGGTTCGTAAATCAAGCAGATAAGCATGTTTAAGATGGAAAGATTCTAATGTAAATTATTAAAAGTTGAAACTTGTTTTACACATGCTGCAGTCATTTTAAACTTTCATGGAGAATAAATCTGTTTCTAAAATACATCTTGAAATTATTTCATGTAAGTACATAAGACCAAGTGAAATATATATTCATTTTGGGTTTGGTTTGATTTTATTCCAGTTTATTTGAGTCATAAAAAAGGAAAATACGCTTGATCCTAGTACGTGGCTTGTAAGTAAAGTAATATGCCAAGCCGCACTGAATGTTTTTAATTGGCTTGTCAAGGATCAAATAGCGGTAAGTAGCTGGGTTCATCTCTTGGTTCTCTATTCTGTTCCATACATCTATCTCTCTTTTTTTGTGCCAGTACCATGCTGTTTTGATCACTATCGATTTATAGTACAGTCTCAGGTCTGGTAGTGTGATTCCTCCTGCTCTGTTTTTATTTCTGAGTAATGTCTTAGCTATTTGAGGTTTTTTCTGATTCCATATAAAACGAAGTATTATTTTTTCGAGGTCTTTAAAGTGTGACAATGGGGCTTTAATAGGAATTGCATTAAAATTGTATATTGCTTTGGGTAGTATGGACATTTTAACAATGTTGATTCTTCCCAGCCATGAGCATGGTATGTTTTTCCATTTGTTAACATTTTCAGCTATTTCTTTTCTTAGAGTTTCAAAGCTCTCTTTATAAAGATCTTTCACATCCTTTCTTAGATAAACTCCCAAATATTTCATCTTCTTTGGTACTATTGTGAAAGGGATAGAGTCCTTGACTGTTTTTTCGGCTTGAATATTATTGTTATATAAAGGCTACAGATTTATGGGTGTTGATTTTGTAGCCTGAGACGTTGCTATATTCCTTGATCACTTCTAAAAGTTTTGTAGTAGAGTCCCTGGTGTTTTCCAAATATACAATCATATCATCTGCAAAGAGTGAAAGTTTAATCTCTTCTGATCCTATGTGGATACCTTTGATCGCCTTTTCTTCCCTAATTGCAATGGCTAGAACTTCCATTACAATGTTGAAGAGCAATGGAGACAATGGGCAACCTTGCCTAGTTCCTGATCTAAGTGGAAATGATTTCAATTTAACTTCATTCAATACAATATTGGCTGTGGGTTTACTGTAGATGGCCTCTATTAATTTAAGAAATGTCCCTTCTATTCCAATTTTCTGAAGTGTTCTGATCATGAAGGGATGCTGGATGTTATCAAAAG
>CAUYON010013569.1:0-51065 GCA_963573935.1 Arctocebus calabarensis
TGGTACATATTCAAAGGGTCAGGAGAAAACTTCTAAACAAGGATCAAAAATGTTTTCATACAGTAAACGAGAAAATATCATGAACAGTATGTCAATCAGGTTGATAAAATATCTCAGATTGCATGTGAAGCCCCCACACTGTACCCCATGGTTGAATTAATGTACACAGCTATGATTCAATAAAAAAAATAAAATAAATAAAAAAAAATAAATTTTCTTTATAATTCTCAAGTACTCTTAATGTAAGAATGCAGATATAAGTGTCTTCAAGTTAAAGTCATCCTATGTTAAATAAAGATTTCATTGGCATAATATTAAAAATGTATGTTAATTCCCTAGTGAGTATGAACTTGTATAATCCTGGCCTCTCTGAACATGAGTATTTATGTGCATTTATTAAAGTCATTTAAAAAATCACCTTAAAAAAAAAAAATAGGCCTCAGGGAGGCTTTCCTCCCTTTCTTGTGAGAACACAGCAAGAAGGCACTATTTATGAAGAATGGGGCCTCACTAGACACCAAAGCTATCGGTACCTTGACCTTGGACTTCCCAGCCCCTAGAACTGTGAGAAATAAATATTGTTTAGAAGCCACACATCTAAGGTATTTTATTAAAGTAGCCCCAAACTAAGACAAAATATTAACTTTTTATTTATTTATTTATTTATTTTTTGCCGTTTTGACCAGGGCCAGGTTTGAACCCACCATCCCTGGTATATGGGGCCGGCACCCTACTCCTTGAGTCACAGGTGCCACCCAATATTAACATTTTTTACCATCCTAATGTTGAATATCTCAGATTTTATCCCTGCATAATTTTACAAATAGTAAATTTAATAGTTAAAAAAGCAGTCTGCAAATTGGTGAGGGTCACTGGTATGAGATTGTATATTTGGTCACTAAATGTGTCTTAAATTGATATAGCTCCTGCATTCAAATAAAGCATTCTCAACACCCTGACTTTTAAGGCACCTCAATTACACCTGTGCATGAGGTGGTTCCCCTGAGCAGCCTCAGGGACGGAGCAGAGAGTGCAGGCAGTGTAGTTGATGCACAGATGTCTTTCTCAGTCAAGAACAGACACAGAGACCAGGTTTTTAAAAGTCCAAACCTTCTTCCAAGACCACAGTCTTGTTGACTAATTGGACAGAGTTAACCTTCTGTCTCCCTCTTTGAACTTCATGCAAATACAAATGGAAAGTGGAGAAGTAAAGGCAGCAGCTTGGGGTTTGGGTCATAAATCACAAGCGTGAGCAGTGGCCTTTCTTCTGGCACTTTTAGAATTTATCAAGTTCTGACTCAGGTAGTCCCCAATGACATCAGCACAATCTCAGCTGTGATATACAAGGTGATGACAACCCTGACTGATGCCCACTTTTAGCTTCCCATTTTCTAAAAGCCGAAACATGCCCTCTCTCCCTCCAGATACAGTAAATTCACATCGACTTAGGAGACACCTTTCTAAATAAGACATCAAATTTTATGAAGGGGCATTTCTTTTTAGGGCAGTGGCTGCTATCATTGGCCCAGCAGGCTGCTCTGTCCTTGCAGAATTCAGCGTGCGACTGAGGCCAGGATCCCCTTCTCGGAAGTGCGGCTTTTCTTCTAGAGTAGTTTTAAAATAGACAGAAACTAATCTGGCTGCCGTTCATTAGAGAGATCGTGTCATTTTCAGAAAGCCAAAGACTGTGAAAGGGAAATTAACGGCTCCCAGGCCTCTCTCAAAAGGGCCCGTGGTCAAGACTGCAATTGCTTAACTTCAGGATGGCCATCATCAATTATTTCCTCCCTTCGGAAACATGTTATTCTTCCATCAAGAGGTGGAGCCCATCTTCTAAGTGCAAGAAATAATACAAAATGTTTTTCTGCACGAGTTCGTAGGCAAAGCTTTCCTCCAGTTCTTCAGACTCTAAGGAGCATTCTCTTCCCGGACACTGTACCTTCTTCCATCACAGCACTTACCTTATTATTTGTAATTTTTCTATGCCCATCAGACTGCAAGCCCCTTGAGAGTTCCACATAAAAGGTGTGGCTGGTAGTGGGCATTATAGTTCAGTGGTTAACTGCAGGGGTTTGGAAGGCATTCAATACCAGGTTCAAACCCTGACTCCCCCATTTGGTTTCATATGTGTGACTTCTGGCAAGTTATTTGGCTTCTCTGATTCTTGGCTTTCCCATCTGAAAAGAGGGGTAAAACTATCTGTTAGTAGTGACTGAGCATCAGAGAAGGCAATGACAGGGCCTAACGCAGGAAAGCCTTCCATCAGCCGTAGCAAGTCTTCATCAGCTACTCAGCAAATGTTACAGAACAAATGGAAACACGCCTAACCTCTGCTCTACTAGATGGCCTGTTTTGTACTTCTCTTCTGTCATTCCCTTTAATTAATTGCTCTTCACCTTAGCTGCTCAATATTTATTACCTGGGGAACTTTAAAAGTTCAGATACCAAGAATAAATGCATACATATATAATGTTTCAAGCATTTACAAAAACAGAAAATTCTGATACCCAGGCTGCCTCCTAAACCAATGAAATCAGAATATTTGGAGGTGGGACCAGTGATGAAGCGCTTTCACGGTCTCCAGCTGATCCCAATGTACAGCAGAGTTGAGCGCCACTCCCTCACGGGCCCAGCCCTTGGCCCTCTTCTTTTCCAGGCCTACGTGTTCTTGTGAGATACCATCCCTGCATGCCTGAAATCCCAGCATTGGGGAGGCCGAGGCAGGTCAATTGCCTGAGCTCACAGGTTCAAGACCAGCCTGAGCCAGAGCAAGACGTCGTCTCTGAAAATAGCTGGTGTTGTGGCGGGCGCCTGTAGTCCCAGCTACTCGGGAGGCTGAGGCAAGAGAATCACTTAAGCCCAGGAGTTTGAGGTTGTGGTGAGCTATGATGCCACGGTACTCTATCCAGGGTGACAAAGTGAGACTTGTCTCAAAAAAAAAAAAAAAGATACCATCCCTGCTCATGGCCTCTCTGGCTTCCCCTTGGTTTGTGGTATTTCCTTCTGTAGCTTGGCCCTCTCTTCTGGATAATGCACCGTTGGATCCAAAGTTTTGGACAAATCCAAAACAGAAGCCTCTGCCATTCATCCCTGCCCTTAACCCCCCCTGCTCCTGGGTTTCCCATCTCAGTGGAGGGAAGGAGCAGAGTCCCAAATGCTCAAGCTGAGAATTACAAACCCAAGTTTTACTCCTTCCCGACTCTCCCTCCAGCCCCATCCAAACCTATGGGTCTCCCCTGCACGTTGTCCTTGTACCATCCCCTCCTTCATGCTCAAATCGCTCTGCCCTAAAGCAAACGCGAATGCCTCCAGCTCAGGGTGGCAGTGCTCTCCCATCCTGGTCTGCCTGTTCGCTCATAAATCCTTCCTCACTTCCCACAAGATGTTCTCAAAACCCAGCTCTGGCCAGGTCACCTCCCTGCTTTAAAATGTGATGGACTCCCAGATCTTCGGCCGGACTCTGCCTGGGCATGGAGGAAATCGCCCACCTTTCCCTGGCCCCCACCCGCCCCCTGCAGCGTATGCTCCAGCCGTAGGGAGGCACGTCCTTCCGAGGGCGCACACCCCTGCCTTTGACCAGCCTCTCTCCTCTCTCCTTTGTTCAGCCTTTGTTCAAGCAGGAGTTTTTATTCCTCCTCCCACCAACTCTCTCCTTCACTCATTTCTCTCTTTCTTCAAACACAAGCTGCCCTCCTCCTTCAGAATCAATGTGCCACTCATTCAAACCTCCAAGAAGAACTGTACCCTGCCGTGTCGGCCATGAAGCCTCAGCTACGTCATCCATCCCTGGTCTCTCCAAGGACAGTTTGGTCATGGAAAATTCCAGGGGAAATGCCAGGCTCCTCATTCTTCCATTCCATCCTCAAGCTGCCCAGACTAGGGCAGTGGAGCCCCTTAAGGCCCTGAGAGGATGGACTTGGACAACTGGAAGCCCATCTATCTACCTGTCCGCTTGAACGTGGGTTTTCCAGTCCACTGGGTTTATTATCTCAGTGCTGAGAGGTCACCTGTTGTGCCAAAAGGAACCAGCACAGGATTTAAGAACACAGAACACACACCACTTAACACCTGCGTGAACTCGAGCAGGTTTCTTAACTTCTTTGCTCCAGGTTCTTCATTTGTAAAATGGGAGTAATAATAGTACCAGCTTATAGGGCTGTCATGAGGATTGAATGACTTAATATTTAAGCTCCTTAGAATAGTATCTGGCACACGGCACTAAGCATTATGTAAGTGCTTGTTAAATAAACAGGGAATCTTAGTACGTGTTAACAAGCCACCTAACAGCATGTAAACCCCCTCAGGGCAAAAATAATATCTTATTTGTTTAGAACACAGTAAGTTCTCAAAAAATATGGGAGTGATGATGGCTGGTAGAAGTGGAAATTGGTACATTTCTGGAGGACTGTTAGATAATACGTATCAAAGTTTTCAACAGGACTATTCCTTGATCCAGTAATTCCAACTTTCAGAATGTTTTCTGTGGACATAATTTAAAAATGGGAAAAGATGCATCTATAAGGATATTCGCTGCAGTGCTCTAGATAGTAACAAAAAGAATGGAAACAGCCTTAATGTCCTTTAATGGAGAATCAGTTATATAAACCATGAGAATCTTATACAAAGGATATCACACAGCTACTACGAGATGGTGGTCTATATCTATATTTTGACATGAAAAGATGTCTAAGATATTATCATTAGGTTTTAAAATCAGGCTACATAACAAATACAGTATGATCTCAATTTTTTTTACAGTTCTATCTATATACATTTACCCATTAATAGAAAAACCTCAGAAAGAACTTGTTAGAAGCCAATTAAAAAGAAATTAGAGAAAAAATAAGGAATGATACATATCGAATGTTAAAAACTCATTGCACCTGGGCAGAGAGATTGTGGGTATTTGTATCTTTTTTAGTTTTTTACTTACAAATTGATACATTTTGTAATTAACATGTTTTTAATTGAAACGGTACATTTTCTAATTACAATGTTGCAAAGTATACAATGTTACAATGTTACAAAGGCCTTCCAAGTGCTGGCCTTCCAAGTTTTTTAATTGGAATGTTTCTAATTGAAATAATACTGAAGCACATATATACAAAAAAAGAGAAAAGTCCCTTCACCTTGTCAGTGGCTCACAGCAAGTAGTATTCCCCAGATGCAGCTAAACAGTTTGGGGTGTGAGCTTCCTGGCCTTTACTTTTTTTCCTTTACCTTTTCTTTATTCATTCTCTTTTTCTTATTGTTGTGCATCCAAATATACTTAAATTAAATATCAGAAAGAAGATTTTTTAAACTTTGAAATTGAAATAAAATCAGCACCCGTTCCTTCCACAGACTTCTGGACATCCGAAGCCCTCGCCAAGATTTCTCCAAATCTCCAAAGAGGTACATTCTCATGAACTCTGCAGGCTTTGAATCAATCCCTGCTCTTACCAAATTATCTATTTTGATTATCACTTCCCTTCCCCACTTCTTCTTGCCTCTATCCTCACTGGTCCTAATGTGCAACAGAATTCCTTTTTTTCTAATTTTACTCAAATTAACTCCCATGTATCTAGAAGAATTTAGTGGGGGGGATGGCGCAGTGGATGGAAACTTTTCTGAGAAAAACAATTTGTAATTTGTTAAATCCAGTCCCATACTTGAAAATTTTCCTGGACTAACCCCCCACACACATATACCACCTCCATCCCTAGCTATGGGAGTTTTTTTCTTATCACCTTTCTCAACAGACTCAAGACTCCAACAAGTTTTCTTGAACTTTCTCTATTTCCTAATACCTTCCTCACATGTATTCACATTTGAGAACTTATAAACCATTCAACAGAAAGGTCATGTTCTCTGGGTCTCATCCTTCGGGTGACTTGACATATCAGAGACCCCAAAACATATTGTACAGCTGAAGCCTCTAGATGCTGAAGCCTGCAGAGGCCAAAGTGGGAGCTCACAGCATCCCACAGAGCACTGGGCTGCGTGGCTGACGTCTTCATCTCCCACTCGAAGCACTGTAAATAATTCTAGATAAAAGCTGGATTTCTACCTCTTCTTATCAAGACATCCCTCCTGTTTTGCATGCAGCCTTTAGAGGCATTTCTTCTCATCACTAATGTCATAATGCTGCTCTAACTGCACAGAGGCCTCAGCTTAATCAGCTGATTTCAGGGGCCCCGTGTTTAGCTTATACAATCACGGGAGGACTGGGACACGTGAGTCTATCTTCAAAGGCTTCATGTGTCCCAGGCTCATCCTCAGACTCACTGTCCACAGCATCTCCCTTTCTTTCTAACAGTTGGAAGAATCCCCTTAGGAGTATTTTCCAAACATTAGGAGGAAGTTATAAAACTCCTTTGACATTAGCCTTCCGTGGCAGGGGGGTGCAGGTAAACTATCTGAGGGCCAAGTACAGGTAAGGCGAGGTTCAGAAATTTCCCTCGGGTGAAAGCAGCAGAGGACCCTGGAAAATTAGTCATAAACATCAGCAACTATAGATACAGGATTTCCTTAAAAGTCGAAGTCTTTGTTGGAAGACAGGCTTGGATTAAGTGAA
This sequence comes from Arctocebus calabarensis, assembly GCA_963573935.1. NCBI lineage: Eukaryota > Metazoa > Chordata > Mammalia > Primates > Lorisidae > Arctocebus > Arctocebus calabarensis. Next base: position 6,557 of record CAUYON010013569.1, read on the forward strand.
AATCCCTCCCCAGCTCAGCTGCCAAGGCAGAACTGGAGGAGCTGGCCGGTGTGGCTCAGGAAGAAATCAGGGGCCTAGAGGCTCCTGGTCGAAGCTGCCTGCTCTCAGGTGCAGGGGAGATTCTAGGGAAATGCGTCAGCAGGCCTAGAGAGCAAACTGTGACGTGTGGATAAGCACACTCTGCAGACACTCTGACGCTGGCAGAGCCCTGGGGCAGAGGAGCTGGGACTCCAAGTCCCTGCCGCAGAAACCAGCAGCCGCCTGGAAGCTTCAAATGCCTCAGTCCCCAGGGCTGACTGCCTGACAGCACTCAGACAGGTAGCTGGAAAGACAGGGAAACAGGACTCAGATGCTAACATTCTGTATCACCAGAAAGGAGTAGTGACCTCAGCGCACGTGTGCAAAGAACAATTGCTAGAGACAGTGTGGGAACTGTGAGCCAGCTCCAGGGAGAGGCCCTGCCCAGACTGTCCCACTGTAGGCCTGACACCCCAGATTCAGGGGCATGGGACCTAACCGGCCTCTGTTAGAGCTTTGCTTTCCAACACAGACCTACCCAGGGAGGCTGATCCTAGAGGACATGGCAGACCCAGGAAAGATCCAAGAATGTGAGCAGTCCAGACCTTTGTGACTCGGGGTCCCCAGGCTGGCTGTAAGTACCCCCAGACATGGATGTCAGGCACGCTGGAGCCTAGAATTGAGCAGAAACCTGAAACCCTGGATAAGCAGAGCAAGCTAGTAGCTTGATGTTATCACCACTTCTTCTGGATAAAAGCCTGTTTCTTAGCTTTTCCCCATCACTCATAAGTAACAAATGTCCTTGAGTCACAAAACAGTATTTTAATAATTCCTTAAACCACTGAAAGAACACAGTAAACATGCTGGAAAATAGTGATAAATAAGTTTCAAGGGGGTCAAATAAAAGGCCAGGAAGAAACAAGCTTGAAAAATGAATCCAAGACATAGCTCCTTGCCCTTTGGACCACAGCAGACCCACCTCTATCTTGTATCAAGTGCCAATTTTTACTCCACTTTTTGGATCATGAAAAGGCATGTCCATGAGTGACAGCAGTTCCGACTGTAAAGCATCCTGTTGGATAATCAGTGACACACATCCTCTTCCAACACTGACACCTAAACTGTTCAAATCAAACCAGGAGGACAGTCCGGGCATCACCACCTTCAGCGTATAATCATTAATACAGCAGCTAAGTTCACTGACGCCTTCCTCTGTGTCACACTGAGTGCTTTGCACAGACAATCTTCATTTACTCTCCACAGCAGCCCCACAAGGTAACATTGGCTTTAACCCTCATTTTCCAAGTGAGGAACCTGAAGCCCAGAGGGATTAATTAATTTTCCCAAAGTCACACAGCAACTATGTTAAGGAACCAAGACTCTGAATGTCATGCTTTTAACCTCCACCTTTTTGGCACCATGGACCAGTTTCATGAAAGACAATTTTTCCACAGATGGGGGCAGGCAGTGTGGTTTCAGGATGATTCAAAGGCATTGCCTTATTGTTCACTTTGTTTCTATTATTATTACATTGTAATATGTAATGAGATAATTACACAGCTCACCATGATGCAGAATCAGTGAGTGACGGGGAGCGGCTGTAAATACAGACAAAGCTTTGCTTGCTCACCTGCTGTTCACCTCCTGTTGTGCAGCCTGGTTCTAAGAGGCCACAGACTGCTTTCAGGTATTGAGGCCCACCGCTCTTAACCATTCCTCTACATCAGCATTTCTCAACCTGCGGGTCGCGACCCCTTTGGAGGTCAAACCACCCGTCACAGGGGTCGCCTAAAACCATCCTGCATATCAGATATTTACATCACAATTCCTAACAGTAGCAAAATTATAGTTATGAAGTAGCAATGAAAATAATTTTAGGGTTGGGGGTCACCACAACATGAGGAACTGTGTCAAAGGATCACGGCATTAGGAAGGTTAAGAACCACTGTTCTACACAGACCCTGAGAGGGAACAGAAAGAAACAGGCATTTATTGGGCACTTACTTTCTGCCAAGCATTCTCCTAAAGGGTGAAGGGACAAAAGTGAAAAGAAATGCTCTCCAGTCTGAAGAAGGAGATGGTCTCCTAGACAGAGAATCACACACGTAAATTATAAAGCAATAGCGTGAGGCCAGTGGTGTCCCTGAGACTGGAGGAGCCCTCCCAGGCCTGAGCAGGGTGCCACGTGGCACACTGTGCTTGCTCTTCAAGCATCGCCTCTTCTCTCTCTGTGTCCCTTACAGACTCTGAGCAGAGAGAGAGAGGGACTGTGGCCTGGTCAATATCATGCTCCTGCGAGGCGGCATCATGCTTCACAGTGCAAATGCCACCTAGCCTGGAAGGCTTATTTACTGAAAGGAAAACTAAATGCTGAACACATATGTTCATCGGAATGTAAAAACTGAGATATTGCATGGATGGAGCTGGAACATATTCTTCTTAGCAAAGTATCTCAAGAATGGAAGAAAAAGTATCCAATGTACTCAGCCCTATTATGAAGCTAATCTATAGCTTTCATATGAAGGCTATAACCCAATTATAGTACAAGAATATGGGGAAAGGGGAAAGGGAGGGGAGAGGAGGGGGGAGGATCAGTGGAGGGAAGGTAATTGGTGGGATCACACCTATGGTGCATCATACAAGGGTACATGTGAAATTTACTAGGTGAGACTATAAATGTCTTAACACAATAACTAAGAAAATGCCATGAAGGCTATGTTAGCCAGTTTGATGAAAATATTTCAAATTGTATATAAAACCAGCACATTGTGCCCCATGATTGCATTTATTAATGTACACATGATGATTTAATTTAAAAAAAAAAATACTGAGATATTCACACCCTCGAGAAACAGAGTACACAGCAGGGACACAGAGAAGCAGGACAGGAGAGGCAAGACCTAATGCCATGCCCAAAGCAAGAAGACTCTCCTCTCTCCAGGAAGCCATAAAATAGCAATTGAAAAAAATGCCAGTTGAGAATAGAAGGTGGAGCCTCTGGCAAGAGGCATGAGCCACTGGGGAACCTCCTGAGCTACACTTCTGAGCTCTGCAAAATGGGAATAATCACACCTGCACTGCTCACCTCATTAAGTTGTGTAAGGCTTACATGGTCAGGAAAAGGAATATTAAAATGTGTCTTGGATTCTATATATCATGCGCTCTTTAGAAATCAGGGGCCATGGTGGTTCTCGTGTTTCCCATTGGATGGGCATGAAGGTTATGGTCGGCCAAGCAGGGGAAGTGGCAGCCCAGGAGAGAGGAGTTGACCAAATCCTCCTGCCAGCCTCTCTCTGCAGCAACCAGCTCAAGGAGCTTCAAGGAGCTTCAAGGACAGGGCTTCAAGGAGTCCCCATGGCATCCCCTCCTCCACTGGGTCCAGGGCCTCAAGAACACATCAGCAGGCTGGAAGCACCTCTTCCCTGAGAAGACCTGGGCAGGCCCTTACCCAGCCAGGACAGTTCCAGCTGAGAAACCTGGCCAATCCTTTCTATCAGAAAATCCATTTCTGCATTATTTCATGTGATGTAAACATCATTTACCTGGTGCTATGGTTTGAATATTTGCCCCCTCCAAAACTTATGCTGAAATTTATTTATGTATTCATTTATTCATTTTTCTTTCTAGAGCTAGGGTTACCCAGGCTGGAGTACCATGGCACAATCAGAACCTCAAACCCCTGGACTCAAGGGGTCCCCCCTCCCACTTCAGCCTCCCAAGTAGCTGGGACAACAGGTGCTCCCCACCATGTCCAGCTCATGTTGGAATTTAATTCCCAGTGTGGCAGTGTTGAGAGGTGGGGCCTTTAAGAAGTAACTGGATCACGAGGGCTCTGGTTTCAGGAATAATTAATCCATTCATGTGTTAATGGATTAGTAGGTTATCATGGGAGTGAGACTGGTGGCTCTATAAGAAGAGGAAGAGAGACCTGAGCCAGCACACTCAGCGCTGTCACCATGCCATGCCCTGCATAGTCTCAGGGCTCTGCAGAGAGTCCCCACCACGAAGAAGGCCCTCATCAAAAGGCCAGGCACAGTGACTCACACCTGTAATCCTAGCCTTCTGGGAGGTCAAGGTGGGTGCATTGCCTGAATTCACAAGTTTGACACCAGCCTGTGCAAGAGCGAGACCCATCTCTAAAAAATAGCTGGGCATTGCTGTGGGCGCCTATAGTCCCAGCTACTCAGTACTCAGAAGGCTGAGTCAAGAGAATTGCTTGAGCCCAAGAGTTTGAGGTTGCTGTGAGCTATGACACCACAGTATTCTACCCAGGGCAATAGAGTGAGAGTCTATCTCAAAGAACAAAAAAAAAAATGTGGCCTTGGACTTCTCAGCCTCCAGAACTCCACTCCAATAAACAAATTCCTTTGCTTTATAAATGACCTAGTTTGGGGTATTCTGGTGTAAGCAACAAAAACAAACTAAGATACCCAAGGTACAGCAAACCTGTGCTCAGATCTCCTCTCTGTTACCTGGGTATAGGAGCCCATCTCTGGGGAGCCCTGTTTCCATGCTAGGAAGTAAAGGGTTTCTGAGATCAGACTTTCTCTATGTCAGCACTATAGACATTTTAGGTTAGATGGTACTGGATTGTGGCCAGCTATACTGCATGCATTACAGAATATTTAGAGTCTGGCCTCCACCCACTAGAGGCCGACAATGCACTCCCACCTCCATCATAACAACCAGAAGCATTTCCAGACATTGCCCAAGCCATCCCAGCTGAGAACCACTGACCTGGTGATGCCTAAAGGCTTCTCCAGCCCAGGTCCCATGCTTGCAACACAGGTTTCCCTTGCCCAAGACAAACACCCCCCACATCCACTGTCCCCTCCTCTTCAACATCCTCAGCCAGAACAAAGGCATCCACCTCTGCACATGGGTTTCATCAATTATCTGCATTCTCATGTTTTATTCAAATGATTGTCAGAGGTGTTAATCGTAGCAGAAGTGACCCAGCTGTCCCGTCACTGAGCTCACAGGAAAGGGGGGTTTCTGGGTTGGCCGTGGAGTCCAGCAGATCTACAGCTGAATGGCAGCTTTGCTTTGTGTCCTTCGCAACTCACAGAATCTCTCCAAGTTTCCATTTCCTGTGAGTAAAGTAGGATAATAACAAAACTCTATGCGGTTGCCACAAAGATTAAATGAGATACGCCTTGAAAGAGCCTGTCCCGAGTCTCCTCCAGGGCAGGCTCTGGGCATGCGTTTGCTCCACCCCAGCTCTCAAGGTGTGTTGGTAGGGAGGCACTCAGTGAAGGGGGCCCCCCAGCTCTTAGATCTGACCTTTGTTCAAACCTAAGTTTTTACTCGGTGGCCTCGCTCCACCTCCCTTGGCCATGACAGTGGGTGGTCAGAGGCACTGGGCAGTTTTCCATCCAGCTCAGCAATAGATGCCTGGTCCACAGGCGGTACCCCAAGAGGAGAACCAGCCTCACCTTCGGAGCTGCCACCACACCACACCGGAGCAATCAAGCCGGTCTTCTGGTCTTATTACTGCATCTGGACTAAGTGGGAAAATCTGCCGGGGAATTCATTACTTAATGAAGACAGAGTCAGTGTTTAACCCCCCCTTCAATCCCCTTCCTGCCCACCCTCCCCCACTCCTCACAGTTCAGTAATTTAATGGGAAGGAAGCCAAACCAACAGGAAATGGAGCTGACTGTTTGTTTGCAATAAACACAGTGAAATCTCACTTCTAGAACAAATCCAGGCACACAAGCCCGGCGATGAGTCGTGCCTGCTGAGGAAGCCTCTCCCTCCCTGTCTTTGGAGCCCAGGCCTTCCCTGAGACGCGGAGAGGCGTGCGCAGAAAGCACACCGGTGGCAACTGTGACTTGTGTGCCCAGCCTTCTCTCCATCGGACAGAAAACATCAGAGCATAGTGAGCAACTCGGAAAGCCTTGAGCAAGTGACCCAGGCCAATTCCTTATTTGCAAAGGGATGGTAATAAGAGTACCTTCTGTACAAGGTGGTTGTGAGGATTGTGTTAACACGGGGTATACAACAGTCCCAGGGATATGATGAGTGACATATAAGTGTGCCCCACTGCTGCTGCTGTGGTTATCCTCAATCTTTGTTCCTAATTATTTGGAACAGACTGATCAACACCAAAATCCAGGTTTTCTTGACTGAAATTGCAATCAAAGCCAGTGTGCATTGAGAATTTACTATGCATGTTTCCTTAGTCTTTGCAACCACCCAGTGTGGCTGGTATCATTATTATGATATTATTATCCCCGTTTTATAGGCAAGAAAACTGAGACTTGGGGAGCGTGGGAGATTTATCCAAGGACTGGCACAGGAGCCACCAACTGTCACATCCAATTTGACTTAGGTCTGTCCACTCCAGAACCAACTGTCACTGGGTGCATCACTTCCGGAAATATTCTCACCACAAGTTCACACTTAAGAAGTTCAGAAGTAGAATGGAAAAATAAATTCCCAATGTACTCCATACTAATGTGAAATCAATATATAAACAATTACATGCTCATAAGAACAATAAACACTAATATAGTCCAGTTCGGGGGTTAGAGAGACACAGGAGGGGGGAGAGGACGTTTGGCAGAATGAGGCGGGATCTCACCTCATGTGCACATTGTGGGGTGTATGACACACCCCCTGGGGGAGGGGCTCTTCTACTAATGGAACTTTACCCTGGGAGTGAGAACAATGGAACCTAAAAGTTGTACCCTCATATTAATTTGAAAAAATAAAAAAGAAACTCGAAAAAAAAAACAAAAAGAAGAAATTTAGCAGAAAATTCTTCAGTAAGTCTGTAGTTACAAGAAACAGAAACTGATTTTGCTTAAGTTAAGCAAAAGGGGATAATATGCATTGTGGAAGGAGATCAGGAACTCTCAGAGAACCCAGGCCTGGACACAGCTAGGGGCACAGACAGCTCCTGGAAGCAGGCAGTGGAGACATGGCCACATCCAGGCCCGCCCGTAGATTGAACAACACTGGACATCTGTAGCCTTTTTTGATTTGCAAAAGCTTCAAATTCTAGGAAAGGAGGATCAGTTCCTGGGTTTGGGTCACATGTTTATATCACATCAAGGCCCTAGCAGACTAAAGCCATTGGGCAAGAAGTAATTGCCTCAAAGGATATTGGGGTGCTATTAAGAATGAGAAGTGGATACTGGACAGTCCAAAATGCACACTGACCACAGCCACGAGACTTCCCAGAGTGTTCACACCACAGGACACAAGGAAAAGTTGTCCTCTTACCAGAGGAAGCTGTCTTGAGCATGGCAGAGCTCAGAAAGAATTCAAATTTGCTAGAATTTGAAGGAAGCTTAAAGTTATCAACCCACTGTCCTCCCCACCCCACCCCCCTTTTTTTTAACAGACAAGGAAATGAAATCTCACCACTGGTTAATGGCAAAACCAGGACTAAAACAAAGGACTCTCAAGGCCATCAAGCCCTTCCATCTGCCACCGCAAACTAAAGATCTCTCACTGCCCAGAAGCATTGCTACCCACTCCAAACCCCAAATCAGGCCCGCATGTGGTCCCAGAGATCTTTCTGGGGTCTAGAAACAATCCTCTGCTCTAAATTTCTTAGGGCCTCCCTCCCCACCCAGCGATGTCTACGGGGAGGCATAGAACCACAGAGAAAGGGAAAGTCCAGCCAGCTACAAAACACCCGTCCACACACACTGTATCCGCTTCTTCCTTTCCCCATCTCAACACCTTTCCCAGGCTCCTATGGTCCTTCTCAGCTGTGTCCTCCCATCTCTTCCCCCTCAGGGGTTCCTTAACATTCATTCTAATTAGATTTCACAGTTTTCTGATGTAGAGAAGTCTGGGAGTTCCCACAGTGAGATGTCCTCTGGTACGACAATCAGATAAAGATGGTCCTGTTGGTTCTTGGTCTTTGGGGGTATAACATCTGAGCTGCCATTGCTTGTTGCTCTAATTTAGATTTTGCATCCCCCAAAGAGGGATAAGTAAGGGGAAATAGAGAGGAATATGTGTCCCCAGATACCAGAAGAGTGGCCCCTGCAAAAAAAAAAAAAAAAATGCTAGTTTTGCAAATTCTAGCCCAGCTGTATAGCCTGTAGAAAGAGTGGACACAGCCATAAGTGACATTACCCAGGGGTGTCATTAATCTGTCCACTCCATGCACTCCCATAAACTGTCAGAGACATGCAGATGAAAAATTAAATGCCACCCAATCAAGGCGTGCTTATTAAATAAGCTTTTGAGAATTTTGATGCCACTACCAGAGAAATGACTGATACAAGGGCAGAGCTCACTGAGAAGGCAGAAAATAATACATTGTTCCTCCTTTCCAAATGCAAGAAAGCTTGCATTCCTCTAAATTGATATCAGGTACTTTTCAAAAGTTTCGTTGCTTTTCAAGATTATGAAAAGCATCAAAAGACTGAGAAACTGTCATAGAAGAGAGGAGGCTAAGGGTCTATGATGACTCAACACAAGGTGGGATCCCAGAATCAATTGTGGAGAATGCAGAAAGACATTAGTATAAAAGCTGGTAAATTCCGAAGTCTGTAGTTTAGTTAGTATTGAATTCAGTACTATTGGCATTGTACCAAAAGATCTTAATAGCAAAGAAAGCTGGACAACAAATATTTGGGAATTCTGTGTTATCTTTGCAATTTTTCTGAAAATCCAAAATAGAATGTTAATTGAAGTTGGGAGGGATCTCAGATAGAGCAGACACTGGACCACCTCTCAGTGCCATGCCCAGCAAGGACAAGGGAGCCTTGAATGAGGCACAGCAAAGAACAAACCTCACTCAGGCCCAGAACGTTCTGAGACTCTTTAGCAGAAATGCCAGAGGAAGGAAGCAAAGAGAATGCTGAGAGAGAGTCGGGCTAACGAGCAGAGCCAGCGGAAAAGCCTGGAGAGGTCACAGGGACGTCTCTCATCCTCGTGAAAAACAGAAAGCAAGTAAACATCAAGCTGCGCCAGCTGGGTTGCTAAGCTCCCAGATTTTTTTTAAAAGAAGAAGAAAGAAAATACTGTGCTTTTTAATGAAAGAAAACCTTAAAATTTTAAAGTAGCATTAAAAGGAAGAATCAAAGGGAAAGATGTGTACAAAGTCTCTTTTGGTCACAGTCCTAGGGAGCAGTTATCAACCTGACTGTGCAAACAAACTCCCTAGAATCCAAGCCTGCCCTTGCCAAGTCCTAACTCTCTCTCACTGTGCTCTCTGCCCCCCTGCAGGGCTGACCACTGGCACCGCAGTCTCCCTTCCTTTGTTCTCTGCCCCCATGCAGGGCTGACCACCTGGCACCGCAGTCTCCCTTGCTGTGCTCTCTGCTCCCCTGCAGGGCTGACCACTGGCACCACAGTCTCCCTCACTGTGCTCTCTGCTCCCTTGCAGAGCTGACCACTAGCACGACAGTCTCCCTTACTGTCCTCTCTGCCCTCCTGCAGGGCTGACCACTGGCACCACAGTCTCCCTTGCTGTGCTCTCTGCCACCCTGCAGCAAGGCTGACCACTGGCACCACAGTCTCCCTCACTGTGTTCTCTGCCCCCTTGCAGAGATGACCACTAGCACGATAGTCTCCCTCACTGTCCTCTCTGCCCCCCCTGCAGGGCTGACCACTGGCACCACAGTCTCCCTCACTGTGCTCTCTGCCTCCCTGCAGGGCTGACCACTGGCACCATAGGCTGGTGCCCTGCATAGTGGGCAGAATGAGTCTCCCACAGGGCCCTCCTGGATGTGCTTCTAGACCTTGGGAGACCACAAAACCTCACACTTCCACTTCCAATGTACAGCTACCTCCTGGCTAAGCTCACCCCAAATACCTTCAGCTGAGAAGCAAAGGCAGAGAAAACTCTGGGGAGTGGTCCTCAGAGCTGGGACACATCGCAGAGTCTGTAGATTTTGACTCTCTGTTTCCCACCCATTTGTTCTCCCAGCAGCTGTCTACTTTTGTTCTCAGAACTCTTGCAGATTTGATCCTCTCAACCTTGTTAACTATCCTACCAAGTTACTCCTATCCCAGAGTTGAGGAAGTTGATGGTCAGCATCATTAGGTAAGCTCATGTCACTGACAAGTGGCAAAGCTGGGACAAACACAGGTCAAATTTCAGGGCCAGTCTCTCTCACCTTCTCTCCTTCGTGATAGAGACCCACATCCAGCTCTCCAAACTTTCTCTTTGTTCTTCCTAAATAAAATCTCTCTCTACTACCTTGGAAAAAAAATTCAAGTCAATGATACATCCACTGTGTTGTATAATGGATTTCTTACTATGTGTGAGGCTCTGGGAGAATATAGAAAATTGTTTGTTTGTTTGTTTTTTTAATGGTCCCTGGCCCTATGTAGGTGAACAAAGAGAACAAAACTGCCCTCATATAACTCAACTGAATAAACATTTATTAAGAATCAAATCCAAGTAAATGATAAAAATATGGCTTGAAATTGTCATCCAAGTGTTAATGGATTCTTAAAACATAAGGCCACACTCTAAGAAAAAGTGTTCATAACATAAAACTAAAATGCCAGATTATTTTGGCAAAACTGGAGGGAAATATACAAATGGATTAATAAATCATGGTATATGTACATCATGGAATATTATGTAGCCTTAAAGATGGAGACTTTACCTCTTCCATGTTTACATGGATGGAGCTAGAACATATTCTTCCTAGCAAAGTATCTCAAGAATGGAAGAAAAAGTGTCCAATGTACTCAGCCCTCTATAAAACTAATTTATAGCTGTCATATGAAAGCTATAACCCAATTATAGCACAAGAATATCGGGAAAGGGGCAAGTGAGGGGAGGGAGGGGGAAGGGGGAAGATGGGTGGAGGGAGGGTAATTGGTGGGACCACACCTAGGGTGCATCTTAGAAGGGTACGGGTGAAACTTACTAAATTCAGAATATAAATGTCTGAACACAATAACTAAGAAAATGGCATGAAGGCTATGTTAACCAGTTTGATAAAAATATTTCAAATTGTATATAAAACCAGACCATTGTACCCCATGATTGCATTAATGTACACACCTATGATTTAATAAAAAAAAAATTGGTGAAATGTTTGGTATGAGGCCTACCTTTTCATGCATTTCAGCTTTTGATGTGCTTCCCTCACTAAGATTAAAAATTTGCAGCTTTTCAATATTCCTGTTTCTCAGAAAATAGGTAAGTCCAAGGAGAAGTGGAGACAATTGGTAACAAATAGTCAATGAAATTGTCAGAACATGCACAAGTTTACTCTATTTTGTCTGTACAGATCATGGTGTCTCCTAAAATTTATAGTAGTGTCATCAAAATTCACAGATTGCAGATCATCATAACAATTATAGTAATAAACTTTTGATACATTGCAAAAATTGCTTATATGTGACACAAAGAGTCAGTGAACATGGGTGTTAGAAAAAAAAAGTCTTCATAGATTTGCTGGACACAGGATTGCCACAAACTTTTAAATTGTAAAAAACTGCATGCTTGCAAAATGCAATAAAACTATGCTCATATCTACTACATTTAGGTCTGTGGTTTGTTTAATGTAAATTTTTGTATATAGTATAATGTATACATTCAACTTTGTATTTTTGCATGTGAAGATCCAGTTTTTCTAATTCTAATTGTTAAAGAAACTACCATTTCCTCTTGACTAGCCTTGCCAAACTTGTGGAAGATTATTTGATTGTATGATGAGACCTTATTATCTCTAATGTTCTCAATTGATACTTAAGCCTACTTTTATGTAAATAGTACCCTTCCTTAATTATAACAACTTCACAGTAAGTTTTCAAATTAGAAATTATGAGATGTCTCATTTTGCTCCTTCAAGACTAGTTGGTAGATTTCAGGTCCTCTGAGACTCTGTATGAATTTTAGGATGGATTTTCTATGTTCGCAGAAAATGATGTCACTGATATTTTGATAAGGAATGTGTTGAATCTGTGGATTGTTCTGTGTAGCATAAACATGTTAATGATATGAAATCTTTTGATTGTGAACACAGGATATTTTCACTTACTATATTCTTCATACATTTTAGCAAAATTTTGTAGTTTTCAGTGTACAGGTGTACCACCTCATTACTTATTTGGTTGTATTCCTATCTGTGCAGTAGATATTAATTTTAATTACATCACATTTATTTACTTTTTTTGTTGCATTTGCCATTGATGTCTTCTTCATAAAATCTTTCCCCAGGCCAATATCTTCAAGTAATTTCCCCACACTTTCTTCTAGGATTTTTATTATTTAATACCTTAGATCTTTTATCCCTCTTGAGTCAATTTTCATAAATGGTAGAAAATGTGGGTCCAGTTTCAGTCTTTTAGGTATGGATATTTAGTTTTCCCAGTACCATTTATTGAATAGGGATTCTTTTCCCCATAGCACACTTTTGTTTGGTATATTAAAGATCAGGTGGCTATAGGTGACTGGTTTCATCCCTTGGTTTTCTACTTGGTTTTATATATCTATGTCTCAATTTTTGTGCCAGTACTATGCTGTTGTGGTCAATGTGGACTTGTAATATAGCCTAAAGTCTGGTAGAGTGATGCCTCAATCTTGTTTATCTTACTAAAAATTGCCTTGGCTATACAAGATTTTATTTTGCTTTCATGCTAAATGAAGAGTGATTTTTCATAGTTCTTCAAAGTCTGATGTTAGTATTTTAATGGGGATAGCACTGAATCTGTAGATTGCTTTGGAAAGTATACACATTTCAACAATGTTGACTTTTCCTAGCCAGGAGCATGGTATATGCTTTCATTTGTTCATTTCTTCTGCTATTTATTTTCTTAGGGTTTCATAATTCTCTTTGTAGAGTTCCTTCACCTCTTTTGTTAGGTATAGTTCTAGGTATTTCATTTCCTTGAAGCTGCCATGAAGGGAATTTTGTCCTTGATTCTCTTCTCAACTTGGCTGTTATTGACATATACAAAGGCTACTGATTTATAGACATTGATCTCATACCCTGAGATGTTACTGGATTTATTGATCACATTCAGATGTCTTGTGGTTGAGTCTCTGGGTTTCTCTAATTATAAGGTCACATCATTGGCAAAGAGCAAGAAGTTGACCTCCTATGCCCCCATTTGGATGTCCTTTATATACATTTCTTGCATAATTGTACCCACTAGAACTTCCAGTACTATGTTGAATAACAATGCCAATAGAGGACATTCTTTTCTAGTTCCAGTTCTAAGTGAAAAAGTTTGAGTTTTGCTCCATTCAGTATGATATTAGCTGTGAATTTGTAATTGGGGCTTCAATGTGTTTAAGAAATGTGTCAACTATGCCTATTTTCCGAAGTACTCTTGTTAGAAAAAGCCGCTGAATTGTGTCAAATACTTTTTTTGCATCTACTGAGAGGACCATATGGTCTTTGTTTCTGCTTCTATTGATACTATGGATTACATTTGTGGGTTTGTGTAAGCTAAACAAAGCCTGGTATCCTTGAGAGGAAGCCTATTTGATCATGATGTTTGTGTGGGTGTGTGTATATCTTTTTAAAAAATATGTAGCTGAAATCCTTTATCTAAGATTTTGTTGAGTATTTTTGCGTATGTATTTATTAGTGAAATCGGTGTGTCATTCTCCTTTTAGTTTGGGTCCCTTCCTGATTTTCGTATTAGGGTGATGTTTACTACATAGAACTTTTTTTTTTTTGTACAAATATTGTTTCACTTAATTCCCTGTAGAATATACATACATCAAGCATATAGTGTTATACACTATCATATAGAATATGTTGTATACTTTACTCTGCATACAGATTAGACAATATGTTCAGATAAATTTAATGCATGTAAAATAGGTGATAATTTTATTCATCTGACTCGTAATAGATGGGTTCATGAACAAGATTATAGATTGGTCAATCAGTGGATGCATGAATGAAAGACATATGGCCTGAAGCTCACTAGAGAGGACCATCGCCATAGATGTGGAGCCTGATTATTGTAGCCCTAGGGGACAATACTGCTGGAAGGTGTTTACAAAGCCAAGATATGAACTTTTTTTTTGTAGAGACAGAGTCTCACTTTATTGCCCTTGGTAGAGTGCCGTGGCATCACACAGCTCACAGCAGCCTCCAACTCCTGGGCTTAGGCCATTCTCTTGCCTCAGCCTCCCGAGTAGCTGGGACTACAGGTGCCTGCCACAATGCCCGGATATTTTTCTGTTTTTGCAGTTTGGACGAGGCTGGGTTTGAACCACCCTCCCTTGGTATATGGGGCTGGCGCCGTACCTGATGAGCCACAGGCACCGCCCCCAAGATACGAACTTTTTAAAAAGTGAATATGAAAGGAAATATTCCTAGGATGGTTATATTCAAGCTATTTATATTATTATTTCTGAATCTTACTCTGAAGAAATTCTGCAGGTGAAGCCTTGCTTCAGATTTTTATTTTTTATTTATTTATTATTAATTTTCCCTATACATATACATGTGTTTATTTGGTTTCCACATTTTGCCTTCACAAAATTAAAAAAAGCTTAAAATTTAATAACGATAACAATGTTTAAGATAAGGACTAGAAACAAAAAACCTTGTAAATAATGAACAAACATAAATACATTCAGAAAAGAAATCAGATGATTGCTGCAACAAAATATTGAGCAATAATAATAATAATGCAAAAAAAGTAACATTTGCATTGTCAGATAAGAGTATGTCTACCATAGAATGCTTTGACTCTGAGGTTCAGTATGGAGTCATCACTTAATTTCTTTTTTTTTTTCCAAAGTCTCAAAAAATAGACAACTAATATTTATAAATAAAAATAAAAGATAATTTCACAAAATAGATCATGCCAAATTTTATAGACAACAGAAAAATAAGAACTACTTCAAAATCATTGTACTTCATCCAGATACACCTTATATTAAAATTGGAAAAATATAGAATTATAAAGTTAATTACAAACATATTTCACTTTCAAATGAGGATGCAATATCCTAAACAACATATTAACAAGTTGAATTAAAAATTAATGTTCAAGTAATGTACTTTGGTCAAAATTAAATCCAATTTATGTGAGAATTGGTAACTATTTTCTTTTCTTTTTTGTTCTCTTTTCCTTTCTCTCACTCACTCCCTCCTTATCTCTCTGTCTGCTCTCCCCTTTCCCCATACCCCACCGTGTCATTAATTGTTCTCATGTCAAGGTTGAATACATAGGATTCATGCTTCTCCATTCCTGTGATGTTTCACTAAGAATAATATGTTCCACTTCCATCCAGGTTAATACAAATGCTGCAAAATCTCCATTTTTTAATGGCTGCTTAGTATTCCATGGTGTACATACACCACAGCTTGCCAATCCAATCCATTCCTGGGTTGAGGGACATTTAGCCTGTTTCCACATTTTAGTGATTGTAATTTGAGCTATGATAAAGTCTAGTACAAGTGTCCTTATAATATATATATTTTTCCTTCTGGATAGATACCTAGCAGTGAAATTGCAGGATCAAATGGGAGGTCTAGGTTGAGTTCTCTGAGGTTTCTCCATAGTTCCTTCCAAAAAGATTGTATTAGTTTGCAGTCCCATCAGCAGTTCAAAAGTGTTCCTTTCTCTCCACATCTGTGCCAGCATCTGCAGTTTTGAGATTTTGTGATATGGGCCATTCTCGGTGGGGTTAGATGATATCTCAGGTTTTAATTTGCATTTCTCTAATTATTAGAGATGATGAGGATTTTTTCATGTGTTTTCTAGACATTCATCTGTCTTCTTTAGAGAAAGTTCTGTTCATTTCTCTTTCTCATTGATGTATGGGATTGTTGGCTTTTTTCATGTGGATTAAGTTCTGTATAGATCCTAGTTATTAATCTTTTGTCTGATTCAAAATATGGAAATTTTCTTTCCCATTGGGTATGGTTGTCAATTTGCTTTGTTTTTTGTCTCCTTGGCTGTACAGAAGCTTTTCAGTTTAATTAAATCCCATTTGTTTATTATTGCTGTTGTTGCTATTGCCATGGCAGTCTTCTTCATAAAGTCTTTCCCTAGGCCAATAGCTTCCAGTGTTTTTCTTATGCTTTCTTTGAGGATTTTTATCATTTCATGCCTCAAATGTAAGTCCTTCATCCATCTTGAATCAATTTTTGTGACTGGAGAAAGGTGTGGGTCCAGTTTCACTCTTTTATATGTGGATATCCAATTCTCCCAGTACCATTTATTGAATAGGGAGTCTTTCCCCAAGTGGATATTCTTGTTTGGTTTATTGAAGATTAGGTGATTGTAAGTTATTAGTTTCATTTCATAGTTTTATCTTCGGTTACAAATGTGTATGTCTCTATTTTTGTGCCAGTACCATGGTGTGTTGACCACTATGGCCTTGTAGTACAGCCTAATATCTGATATGGTGATACCATGCCTTTGTTTTTATTACTAAGAACTGCCTTAGCTATATGCTTTTTTTTTTTTTTCTGGTACCATACAAAACACAGAATCATTTTTCCAAGTCTTGAAAATAGGATGTTGGTATTGTAATAGGGATTACATTGAATTATATTGCTCTGGGAAGTATAGACATTTTAACACTGTTGATTCTTCCCAGTCATGAGCATGGTATGTTCTTCCATTTGTTAATATCCTCGGCTATTTCCTTTAATAGGGTTTCATAATTTTCTTTATAGAGGTCCTTCAGGTATTTTGTTAGGGATATTCCTAATTATTTCATTTTCTTTGGGGCTATGGTGAAGGGAGTTGTGTCCTTAATTAACCTCTCATCTTGGCTGTTGTGGGCGTATACAAAGGAAACTGACTTGTGGACATTGATTTTCTATCCTGAGACATTACTGTATTTTTTGATGACTTCCAAGAGTCTTGTGGTTGAGTCTGTAGGGTTCTCTAAGTATAAGATCATATCATCAGCAAAGCGGGAGAGTTTGACCTCCTCTGCTCCCATTTTGATGCCCTTTATGTTCTTTTCTTGCCTAATTGTATTGGCTAGAACTTGCAGCACTATGTTGAATAGTAATGGTGATAGAGGATAACCTTATTGTTCCAGTTCTAAGAGGAAAAGCTTTTGGTTTTACTCCATTCATTAAAATATTAGATAAGGGTTTGTCATAGATAGCTTTGATAAGTTTAAGAAATGTGCCATGTATGCCTTTACTCCTTAGTGTTCTAAAGGATGCTGGATTTTATTGAATGCTTTTTCTGCATCTAATGAGAGGATCATATGGTCTTTGGCTTTGCTTCTGTTGATACCGTGAATAAGGTTTATGGACTTGCATATGTTAATCCAGTCTTGCATCCCTGAGGTTAAACCTACTTGATCATGATGTATGATTTTTCAATTTCATTAATCTCTGATTGATATTTCTTTTCTTCTGCTGAGTTTAGTCTTACATTTTTCTTTTTCCAATTCCATAAAATTCCTTGTGAGTTTTTTGATGTGCTCTCTTTCTGTTTTTCAAATGTAGGTTTCTAAAGCAATAAATTTTTGTCTCAGGACTGCTTTTACTATATCCCACAGGATTTGTTAACTTGTGTCTTCATTGTTGTTATACTCAAAGAAGTTAATTGTTTCCTTTTTTTTTTTTATTTCTTCCTGCACCCAACTGTCATTCAACATAAGGTTGTTTAACTTCCATGCCTTTGTGTGGGGTTGAACATTTTGTTGGAGTTGAGTTCCACTTTTAGTGCCTTGTGGTCTGAGAAAATACAAGCTAAAATTTCAATTATTTTGATTCTGCTGAAGTTTGTTTTATGTCCTAGAATATGATCAATTTTGGAGAATGTTCCATGGGACAATGAGAACAATGTATATTCCTTCCCTTTGGGATGGAGTGTTTTATATAAGTTTATCGGTTGTTCTAAGGTCTCATTTAAATCTCTAATATCTTTGTTTAATTCCTGTTTAGAGAATCTGTCCTACTGTGAAGGGTATTAAAGTCCTCTGTTATCATGGTGTTATAGGATATCATATTACTCAGACTAAGCAAGGTCTTTTCAAGAATCTGGGAACATTTAAATTGGATGCATAAATATTTAGAATTGAAATGTCTTCTTCTTGTATTTTTCCCTTGACCAATAAGAAGTGACTATCTTTGTCTTTTTTTGACTTTAGTTTCTTTAAATACACTTGTATCTGAAAATAAGATCGCAACCCCTTTTTCTTATGAATTCCATTTGCCTGAAAAAAATGACTTCTACCCCTTAACTCTGACTTTTAATTTGTCCTTTGTGTTTCCTGCAGACAGAATATAGATGGCTTGTGTTTTTTAATCCAATCAGCCAATCTGTGTCTCTTCAGTGGTGAATTCAAGCCATTGACATTTATTGAGATAATTGATAAGTGTAGTAGTGTTCTATTCATCTTATTTTCTGAAAGTCCATTGCTTAGTTTTGTCTTTTGCATCATTGTGGAAGCTAGGTTCTGTCCTTTAATTTCTAGGTGTTTATTTTTCTGAAGGTCCATTTTGATGGTCAGTTTGTAGAACAGGTTGAAATATTTCCTGTAAAGCTGATCTTGTTTTGGCAAATTACCTCAATGTTCGCATATCAGTAAAAGATTTGATTTCTCTGTCAATTTTAAAACTTAACTTAGTGGGATATAGAATTCTGGGCTAGAAATTGTTCTATTTAAGTGGATTAAAGATAGATGACCATTGTCTTCTTGCTTGAAAAGCTTCTTTAGAGAAGTCCGCAGTCACCATGATAGATTTACATCTGTAGGTCAGTCGGTGCTTACTCCTGGCAGCTTGCATAATCTTTGACTTTGTCTTGACTTTAGATAGATCCATCACAATGTGTCTTGGAGAATCTCTATTTGTGCTGAGGCAACCAGGGGACCTATATCCCTTTGAAAGGAGTATTTCAGCATTTTTGGTGATATTTGGGAAAATTTTATTTATAATGTTCTCCATTATGGCTTCTATTCCTCTGGGGCATTCTTCTTCCCATTCTGGGATACCTATAACTCATATGATTGAATGCTTCATAATGTCCCATAATTCTGTCAGTGAATGCTTTGCTTTCTCTCTTCTTTTCTGCCTCTTTTTCTATCTGAGTTTTCTCAAGATCTTTATCCTCTACCTCTGGGATTCTTTCTTCTTCATAATCTAATCTGTTGTTGATACTTTCTATTGCATCTTTAAGTTCCCTAATTGACTCCCTCAGTTCCTTCAGCTCTGCTATATCCTTTCCATATTCTTCATATTATTCATCTCTTATTTGATTCTGTTTGGGGATTTTCTTTCTTTTTTTTTTTTTTATTTTCCACTATTTCAGCAATTACCTTCTTTTTTTTATTGTTTTCCTGTTTGTCAGCAATTTCCTTCATTGTTTTCATAATCTGTATTTTAAATTCCCCTTCATAGAAATGTTCCACTACATAGAACTTTTTTGGGAAGGTTTCATTTTCTCAATTTTTTTGGATTAGTTTCTGCAGTATAGGTACATACTCTCTTTGAAGGTTTGATAGAATTTTGTTGTGAAGGTATGTGGTCAAAAACTTTATTTTTTTGTTGTTGGAAGATATTTCTTATTCTTTCTTTGAACTCCGTGCTTGATATTGGTCTGTTCAAGAGATCTATTTCTTCTAGGGTAAGTCTAGGGAAATGGTGTGTTTTCTGATTTTGGTCCATTTCTTTCACATTGTAAAATTTCTGGGTATAGAGTTTCTTGTAGTAGTTGGACATAATATTCAGTATCTCTGTGTTATTTGTTGTTATTTCCCTTTTTTTCACTCCTTTTAGAGGTTATTCAAGATTTTAATTTTCTTTCTCTGATTAATCTGGCTAAAGGTTTATCAATTTTATTTATTTTGTCAAAGAACTGACTTTTTCACTAATTTTCTGTTTTATCTTTAGTTCTATTTATCTCTGATTTAATTTTGGTTACTTCTTTTTTTCTTCTACATTTTGATCATCAGATAAATGCAAATCAAAACCACCCTGAGATAGAACCTAACTGCAGTAAGATTAGCCCAAATGACAAAGTACCAAAATTGCACATGATAGCATGGATGTGGAAAGACAGGAATGCTTATACATTGCTGGTGGTACTGCAAACTAATGCAATCTTTATGGAAATTATTATGGAGAATCTTAAAATAAGTAAAAGTTAACATTCTGTTTCATCCTGCAATTCCATTACTTGGTATGTACCCAGGAGAAAAAAACAAAACAAAACAAAACATTTTACCACAAAGATATTGGCACCAGAATGTTTATTTCAGCTCAGTTCATAACTTCCAACTTGTGGAAATAAACCAAATGCCTATCAATCCATGAATACATTAACAAATTGTGGTATATGTATACCATGTAATACTATTCAACTATAAAAAAGATGAAGACTTTGCATCTTTTATGTTTACCTACATGTAGTTGAAACACATTCTTCTTAGTAAAGAATCTCGAGAAAGACAAAATTGTATCTAATTTTCTCAGTACTATCTGATACCAATGTGCAAATACACACTCATAGGAATGGTAAAACACAAATATAGTCTAGCAAAGTGTAGGGGAGAGGGAAGGGAAAGGGGAAAGTGATTAGTAGGAGGAGAGAGGGTCTTTGGTGGACTCTCACCTAATGTGCATAATGCAAATGTATATTTCAAAATAACTAAGAGTAAATTGTAAATGTTTTACCAACAAAAATAAGGAAATGAGTTCATGGTGATGTTAATCAGTTTGATTTAAATATTCTACATTGTATATTAAATCATCACAATGTACCCCATATTTGTATACAGTCATGATTTTAATTAAAAATTAACCAAAATCATCTGCTATTTCTTTTCTTAGGTTTTCATAATTTTCTTTAAAGGGTCCTTCACCTTTTTTATTAGGGGTATTCTTAGATATTTTATTTTATTCTTGAAGCTAATGTGAAGAAAATTGTGTCCTTAATTAGCTTCTCAACTTGGCTGTTCATGCCATGTACAAAGTCTACTGATTTGTGGACATTGAATTTATACCCTGAGAAATTACTGTATTTTTCGATCACTTCCAGTCCTGTGGTTTGGTCTTAGTAGAATATTATGTGTTGGCAAGGAATGAGAGTTTGACCTCCTCTGCCACCATTTGGATGCCCTTTATTTCCTTCTATTACCTGGTTGTATATTCTTGAGCTTCCAGTACTATGTTGAGTTGTGGTGATAGAAGACAACCTTATCTGGTTTAAGTTCTAAGTGGAAAAGCTTTCAGTTTTACTCCATTCAGTATGATGTGGCTTTGATCAGTTAAAGAAACATGTCATTTATGCCTGTATTCTTAAGAGTTCTAATTAGAAATAGGTGGCTAAATTCTATTGAATGTTTTTACTGCATATATAGAGAGGATCATGTGATCTTTGTTCTTCTTCTGTTCATATGGTGAATTATATTTATGGACTTGTGTATTAAAATTTCTATGCTTCCTAAATAAATCTACATATTCAAGGCAATTGCCATTAAAATACTAACATCATACTTCCAAGATTTGGAAAAATAATTCTTTGTTTTGAATGGAACCAGATGAAAACCCATATAGCCAAGGCAATTCTTGGTAATAAGAAGAAACCTGGATGCATCACCCTATCAAACTTTACGTTATACTACAAGGCCATAGTGATCAAAACAGCATGTTATTGCACAAAAATAGATACATAGACGTTTGGAACTGAATACAAAATCATGAAATTAAACTAACATTTTACAGCCACCTTATTATTGCTACACTAGACAAGAACATATACTGGGGAAACAAATCCATATTGAATAAATGGATAGTGCTGGGAGAACAGGATATTCACATGTAAAAGATGGAAACTGGACTGGCACCTCTCAACATTTACAAAATTAACTCAAGAAGGATATCATTTTAATCTAAGGCATGAAACAATAAAAATCCTCAAAGAAAGTGTGGGGAAAACACTTGAAGATGTAGGCCTGGGAAGAAGACTGTTCCATAGGTGTGATCCCACCATGGGATCCCTCCAGCGGCAATTGAAACAATAAAAATTTAAAAAATGGAACTTATTTAAACTGAATAGATTCTGTATGGCTAAGGAGACAACAACCAAAGCAAATAGATAACCTTAAGAATGGAAAAATATATTTACATGTTATAAGTTGGATAAAAACTTAATAACTAGGATCTACAGAGAACTCAAATTAATCAGCAAAAAAGAGCCAACAATCCCATATATCAGTTTTTCTCAACCTGTGGGTAGCAACCCCTTTGGACCATACTAAAGGTTCATGGCATTAAGAAGGTTGAGAACCACTGCCATATATCATTGAGCAGGAGACATCAATAGTACCTTCTTTAAAGAAGAAAGATGAATGGCTGAAAGATGAAGAAATGCTCACCATCCCTAATCATCAGAGTAATGCAAATAAAAATTCTCCTTAGATATTACCTAACCCCAGTGGGAATGACCCATATTAAAATGACTCAAAGCTGAAGTTGCTGGCATGGATACAGAGATATGGGAACACATTTACACTGCTGATAGAACTGCAAACTAACACAAACATTTTAGAAGAAAGTATGATGAATCCTCAAAGAACTCAAAGTAGACCTCCCTACAATTCCATTACTTGGCATCTATTCAGAAGATAATAAAATATTTTATCCTAAGAACATTTGCTGTTTATCTCGTGACTGTTTATCACAGACAAATCTACAATCACCAAAATGTGGAAACACTTTCAATGCTCACCAAATTAGGGATGGATTAACAACCCATGGTATATGTACATTAGGGATACTATTCAGTCATTAAAAAAACATGAAGAGGCTCAGCACCCCTAGCTCAGTGAGTCGGGTGCCAGTCACATACACTAAAGCTGGTAGGTTCAAGCCCAGACCTTCTAAACAACAATGACAACTGCAACCAAAAAACAGCCAGGCATTGTGGTGGGCATCTGTAGTCCCAGCTAGTTGGGAGGTGGAAGGAAGAGAATCACTTAAGTGCAAGAGTTAGAGGTTACTGTGAGCTGTGATACCACAGCACTGTACTGAGTATTTATTTCACTGTCAAAATAAATGAATAAATAATGAATAAATACAAAGATTGAGACTTTATATCTTTTGTATTAACCTGTATCAAGTTGAAATGTATTCTTCTTAGTAAAGCCTCACAAGAATGGAGAATGAATAATCCAATGTACTCCATTCTAATATGAAGGAGTTGCACAAGATTCACATTGTTTTTATGACTTTTAACATAATATTCATTTATTCTGCAATTCATGAATTAAGGAGTAATTTTGACTTCGTGCCTTATTATTTAAAAAAACATAATTTTTAAAATTATAGTGCCCACTAGAATTGAGAAGAAAAAAACCAATGTTCTCAATTCTAATATGAAGGCAGCAGATGATCCAATACAAGGTGGGGGGAGGAGGAGGAGGGAGCAGGTAGAAGTGAGGTAGAGGGGGATGAGGTTAATGTTGTATTGGACACCTCTTCGGTGTGAGACACAATCATAAGAAATGCAATCAGGGCAACCTAATTCTTTGTACCCTCAATGAATCAAAAATAATAAAGAAAGTAATCAAAAAACAAATTATTGGATGCCACAATAATCAATAAAAATATTTAAAATATATATTTTGGATTAGATTGCTCTTCCATTTTGATTTAGTAAGATGAGCCATTAGGTTTTCATTTTCTCTCTCTCTCTCTTTTTTATATAAACATTAATGTGATAAGTTTCCCTCCTAATACTGCTTTTGCAGAATCCCAGGGGTTTTAGTGACCTGTAGTTTCATCGTTGTTATGTTTGAGGAATTTTGCAATTTTATCCTTTATGTCTTTCTTGATATAAACCATAAGGTTGTTTAACTTCCATGTCTTTCTGTGGGGATGGATGTTTTTGTTAGGTTTGAATTCCATCTCAATTGCACTGTGGTCTGAGAAGATATAAGGTGTAATTTCAATTCTTTTAATTTTGTTGAGATTTGATTTGTATACTAGGATGTGATCTATTTTGACGTATGTTCCATGGGTTGACAAGAAGAATATATATTCTTTAGCTGTGGGATGATGTGTTCTGTATATGTCTATTAAACCCATTTGTTCTAGGGTCACATTTAAATACCTTGTATCTTTGTTTACTTTCTGTTTAGGTGCTATGTCCTGCTCAGCTAGAGTGGTGTTAAAGTCCTCAACTATTTTGGAAGTATAGGATATAATATTGATCAGACCAATCAAGATCTGTTTCAAAAATGGGGGAATATTTAAGTTTGGTACATATATATTTATAATTTAATTATCCTCTTGTTACTATTGTTCCCTTGAACAGTATGAAGTGACCATGGTGTGTAAAGTTCTAAATTTGTCACTGTGTTCTGTTTGCTAAGATCATACTGACTATTTGTGCATCAATATTTATTAATGATATTGGCTGATAGTTTTCCTTTTGGTGGATCCTTTTCTGGTTTTAGATTCAAGGAGATATTTACTTTGTAGAACATATTGTGGAGGTTATCATTATTCTGTATGTTTTGAAATAGGTTATGCAAGATATATATTAGTTTCTCTTTGAAGGTTTGGTAGAATTCTGGTTTGAAACTATCTGGTCCAGGAATTTTCTTTTTTTAGAAGGTTTTGTGTTGTTGATGCAATTTCTGTATATGATATACGTCTGTTCAAAATTCAATTTTTTTTTTTTTTGGTGGAGTAGCTTTCTTAAGTGGTGGCTTTCCAGGTATTTGTCAATTTCCTCTACATTTTCAAATGTCTGTGCATACTTTTTTTGTTTTTGTTTTTTAGTAAGTGTTGAGTATCTTTTGTATTTCTGTTGTATCTGTTGTTATTTCCCCTTATTAGTTCATTATTGAAAGTATTAGAGATCTTACTTTTCTGTTTTTGGTTAGTATGACCAAAGGTTTATTGATTTTATTAATCTTTTCAAAGAACCAAGGTTTTGTTTCATTAATTTCTGAATGGTAATTGCATACTCAGTTTCATTTAATTCTGTTCTACTGTTGGTTATTTTTTTCTTCTACTAGGTTTGGGGTTGGATTATTTTTCCTTTTCAGTAGTTTGAGATGGTCCATTAGGTGTTGACTTATTCTCTTTATGTTTTCTAAATGAAAGCATCTAATGCTATAAATTTCTCTCTTAGGACTGCCTTTGAAATATCCGAGAGGGTTTGATAGCTTCTGGCTTCATTAACATGTTGTTCAGGAAATTGAGTAATTTTCTTCTTAAGCTCATCTTTAACCCAGCTTTCATTCAGCATAAGGTTATTTGGTTTCCATGACTTTATTTAGTATAATGATTTCTGTTGATTTTGATCTCAATTTTTATTCTGTGATGTTCTGAGAAGATACAGGAAATAATCTCTATTATTTTGAATTATTTGAGGTTATATTTGTGCCCCAAAATATTATCAGTGTTGAAGGATGTGCCATAGACTAATGAGAAGAATATGTACACAGTTTTATTAGAATGAATTTTTCTATAGATGTCTGTTAAGTCCATTTGTTGTAGCATTGTGTTTACATCTATTTGTTTAGTTTCTTCTTGGAGGATATGTCCAGTACTGTCAGAGGGTTGTTAAAATCTCTGACTTTTATGTAGCAAGAAGAAATTATATTGTTCAGATCATTTATGGTTCTTTTTATATATTCGGAGTGTTTAGGTTGGGTTTTTTTTTTTTTTTTTTTTTAGACAGATCCTCATGCTGTCACCCTGGATAGAGTGCTATGGCATCACAGCTCACAGCAACCTCCAATTCCTGGGCTCAAGCGAGGCTCCTGCCTCTGCCTCCCAAGTAGCTAGGACTACAGGTGCCCACCACAATGCCCGACCATTTTTTGGTTGCAGCCATCATTGTTGTTTGGCGGCCCTGGCTGGATTCAAACCCGCCAGCTCAGGTGGACGTGGCTGGTGCGTTAGCCCATTGAGCCACAGGTGCCAAGCCTAGGTTGGGTGTTTTAATGTTAATGACTGAAATATTTTTATGTGTATGCTTCTTTTAGTCAGTATATAGTGTCTATACTGTCTTTTCTTATTTTTCTTTTAATCCAATTGTATCTGCAAATGAGGTTGCAACCCCTTCTTTTTTTATATCCATTTGCCTGGATTATTGTTTTCCATCTCTTCACACTGAGTCTTGCTTTATCCTTAGAGGTTATGTATGTTTCTTAAAGACAGAAGATATTTGGCCTGAGCATTTTTATTCAAGCAGCCAGCCTGTGACTCTTCAGTGGGGGATTAAAGGTATTCACATTTATTGAGCGAATAAGTAGGTATAGTGGTATAGTGGACTTTTGGTCATCTTATTTTACATAGGTCCAGTGCTTAGTTTTTTCCTTTGTGTCATTTGCAGACTCTGGACTTTGTTTTTTAAATTTCTGGTTGTGTTTTTGTTGTTGTTTTTTTGAGAATTTTTGTTTGTTTGTTTGTTTTTTTCTTTTTTTGTGTGCTTGTCCATCATGCTATTCATTATGAAAAATGGGTCTAAGTACTTTCTGTACAGCTGCTCTAGATGTTCCAAATTTCCTCAATATTTATATATCAGTAAAATATTTTATTTTTCCATCACAAATGAAACTCAGGATACAGGATCCTAGGCTGAAACTTATTTTGTTTAAGAAGATTAAATGATTATGACCATCCTCTTTTGGCTTCAGAAGTTTCACCTGAAAGATCTACTGTCATCCTGTTATTTCTGCCTTGTAGGTAAGACTTTTCTTATGTCTGGATGCTTGCAATATTTTCTCTTTCATATTGACATTGGCAAAGTAAATTACAATGTGTCAAGCTTTGTTTAAATTGAGTCATGCTGGGATGCTGAAACTATCTTGTATCTGGATTTCTGTACCTCCTGCAGTGTTTGGAAACTTCTCCACCATGATGTCTTTTTTTATTATTTATTAAATCATAATTGTGTACATTGATGCAATCATGGGGCATAATGTGCTGACATTATATACAATCTGAAATATTTTAATTGAACTATTTAACATAGCCTTCATGGCCTTTTAATCACTATATGAAGACATTTATATTCTACATTTAGTAACTTTCACTTGTACCCTTGTAAGGCACCATAAGTGTGATCCCACCAATCACCCTCCCTCCACCCATCCTCGCCCCTCCCCTCCCCTCCCTTGCCCTTTTCCCCATTTCTTGTGCTATAAACTGGGTTTTACCCTTCATATGAAAGCTATAGATTAGCTTCATAGTAGGGCTGAGTACACTGGATACTTTTTCTTCCATGAGCTTTAGTGCTTTTAGGACCATTTTCTTTTCCTTCAGAAATCCCTATAATTTGGATGTTTGATCGTTTGGAATGATCTCATAACTATCAGGGGATATTCTGGTTTTATTCACTTTTTCCTGCCTCTTTGAATGACTTGGTTAGTTTAAAATCTTATTTTCAACTTCTGAAATTCTTTTTTCTCCATTTCTACTCTATTATTGATGTTCTCTACTGTGTTTTGAAGCTCCTTGAATGCCTCTTTCAATTACTTAAGCTCTGCTTTATCTTTCCTCTTGTTCAAATCATTGGTGACTTTGTGTTTAATTTTACTAATTTCTTGAGACAACTTTTGTTTTTTTTGTTTTTTTATTCTTTTATTTATTTATTTAAAAAATCATAGCTCTGTACATTAGTGCAATCAAGGGGTACAGTGTGCAGGCTTCATATACAATCTGAAAAATTTTCATCCAACTGTTCGACATAACCTTCATGAGATTTTCTCTTTTATTATGTGAAAACATTTGTGTGCTGCATTTAGTAGGTTTCACCTGTCACTTCTAAGATGCATCATAAGTGTGATCCCACCATTTACCCTCTAGCCACCCACCCACCCTCCCCCTCCCACTTTCCTCCCTTATCCCTTTTCCCCGTATTCTTATACTATAATTGGGTTATAGCCTACATATGAAAACTATAAATTAGCTTCATAGTAGGGCTGTATACATTGCATACTTTTCTTCCATTCTTGAGATACTTTGCTAAGAAGAATGTGTTCCCACTCCATCCATGTAAATATGAAAGAGGTAAAGTCATCATCTTTTTTAAGGCTGCATAATATGCCATGGTATACATGTACCAAAATTTATTAATCCATTCGTGGATCGATAGGCACTTGGGCTTCTTCCATGACTTAGGAATTATGAATTGAGCTGCAATAAATAATATGGTACAGATATTTTTGTTATAATGTGATTTTTGGCATTCTGGGTATATATCAAGTAAAGGAATTATAGGATCAAAATGGCAGATCTATTTTTAGATCTCTGAGTATTCTCCAAACGTCTTTCCAAAATGGATATATTAGTTTGCATTCCCACCAGCAATGTAGGAGTGTTCCCTTTTCTCCACATCCATGCCAGCATCTCTGGTTTTGGGATTTTGTTATGTGGGCTAATCTTTCTGGAGTTAGATGATATCTCAAGGTAGTTTTGATTTGCATTTCTCTGATGATTAAGGATAGTGAGCATTTTTTCATGTGTCTGAAGGCCATGCTCCTGTCTTCTTTAGAGAAGTTTCTCTTCGGATCCTTTGCCCATCCTGAGATGGGATCACTTGTTCTTTTTTTTGAGACAACATTTGTATTAATTTTTGTATTTCTATTTCTAACTTTTCTTCAGTTCCACTCATCTTATCTGCTGTATTAAGAACTCTATTTCTAAGATTTCATCAGTTTATCTATGAATGGTATTTTCTTCTGTATTTCCCTCGTAACCTCTTGGAAAGTTGATCTGCTCGTATTTTTCTAGTATAAAATGACATCTTACCCTTTCTCAGTCCCACCAATAGTGTATAAACATTCTTTTCTCTATGGCTCCATGGCAGCCTCTATTGTTTTTGAATTTTTATTAGCAGTATTTCTGAGAGATGACATCTTACTGTGGTTTAAATTTAAATTTCCATATTGATTACTGATGTTGAGCATTTTTTCAATGCTTGTAACCATTTATTTATTTTCTTTTACAAAACTTCTGTTTAAGTCTTTTACTCAACTTTTAATATGGTTGTTGGTTGTTTTATTGCTGATTTGTTTTAGGTTTTGAAGATTCTGGTTATTAGCCTTTTATTAGATGAGGATTTGCATATATATTCTCCCATTCTGTAGGCTATTGGCTCTGTTGATCATTTCTTTTGCTGTGAAGAACCTTTTAAAAGTAACGATGTCCCATTTATTTATTTTATTTTGCTATAATTGACCTTGTGGTCTTAGTCACAGTGTAGGCCAATGTATAGAAGGGGATTTTCTACATTTTCAGCAGTAATTTTATAATTTGATGGCTTTTACTTATGAATTGTATCCATCTTGAATTAATTTTGTATAAATTATGAGAGACAGGGATCCTGATTCATTCTTCTATGTGCAGCTATCTGATTTTCTTATCATATTTATTAACTAGTGCCTTTTAGAAATTTTATTTCACAATATTAAGCAGGTCCAAATGATTTTGTTGTATGTGTAGGATTCATAATGCTTGTGTAAGGGATATAATTGTACCTATATTGTAGGTTATTCTTCAACTTTTCTCTAGTCTTCTCCTTCACCCCCAGTTTGATTTACAATGACATTTATTTTTCTGTTTGTATATACATACCTATCAGTTTATTCCAACTTATTAGGGAGTACATGTGCAATTTATTTTTCCATTTATGAGGTTCACTAAAGATAATGGTCACTATTTCCATCTAATTTTTCTGTGAAAGACAATAATTTATTCTTTTTCAATCTCCAGGTATTATTTAATGTTATACCTATATTACATTTTGTTACTCCACTCATGAGTTGATGGGCAGTTGGGTTGATCCCACAGTTTTGCAATTTTAAATTATCTTACAATAAACATTCAAGGGCAAGAATTTTTTATTGTATTATTATTTCTAATAAAATGATGTCTTTTCCTTTGAGTAGGTGTCCACTAGTAAAATATCTGGGTAAAATGGTAAACTAAGACTACTGTTTTTTCAGAAATCTTTATACTATTTTTCCATAGAAGTTGCATTAATTTTCAGTCCCACCACCAGTCCACAAGTATTCCTTTCTCTCTGCATTCACGCCAGCATGTAACATTTTGGAACTTTTAAATGAATCCATTTTAAATATGATAAAATGATTTACTATCGTGGTTTTAATTTGTGTTTTTTTCATGATTAGTGACAATATATTTTTTTCATGTTTCTTGGCAATTTATCCATATTCTTTTGAAAAATTGTTCATGTATTTTGTCCACTTTTATTTAATTTCAGATTAATATAAAGGCACAAATGCTTAAGTTACATTTTTTGTTTGTTTGTTTGTAAGGTAAAGTTCAAGTTTTAGGTGAGACCTACATCTAGGGAGTATAATGTATACACCTAAATTATACACATTCAGTAAGAACTTGGTTGACTAATACTCCATGCTATATCGTGTTTTGTTAATCCTTTAATGAGTTGTTTGTTTTTTTCTTGCTGATTTGAGGTATTTGTAAATTCCATATATTTGCAACTTATTGGATGTATAATTGACAAAAAATTTTCTCCTAATCTGTAAGTTAACTATTTACTCTGTTGATTATTTTCTTACCTATAAAGAAACCTTTAATTTAATGAAGTCCTAATGATTTATTTTTGTTTTTGCTGTAATTTTCTGTGGG
This sequence comes from Arctocebus calabarensis, assembly GCA_963573935.1. Taxonomy (NCBI): domain Eukaryota; kingdom Metazoa; phylum Chordata; class Mammalia; order Primates; family Lorisidae; genus Arctocebus; species Arctocebus calabarensis. The sequence continues at coordinate 37,087 of CAUYON010013569.1, forward strand.
ATTTTAATCATAAAATCTTTGCCTAAGCTGACATCTAGAAGATATTTTCCTACTTTTTATCTATAATAATTATTGTATCCTAATGCATACTTAAGTCTTTTATCCATCTTGAATTAATTTATGTGAATGGTGAGCAGACAGAGTCCTGTGTCATTTTTTCTGCATATACCTATCCATCTTTCCCAGTACGAAATTATTGTATAGGGCTTATTTTCCACAGTGTATGTTATTACCTGTCTTTTCAAAGATAAGATGTTTTTAGGTAAATTATTATATACCTGTGTTCTCTAGTCTGTTTTATTTGTCTATGTCTATTTTTGTGTCCTTACCATGCTGTTTTTCTTATGAGTCTTTTAGTATGGTTTGAAGAAGGAATTGCAATACATGGAGTTTTTTTCTGCTTAGAGGACCTGTATAGTTCTCTCAGTAGGGTGTTGAAGTCCCTGGCTATTACAGTGTTGCAGGATATCATATTGTACACACCAGTTAGGGTTCATATTATAAATATGTAAACATGTAAATTGAGTGCATAAATATTCAGGATTGAAATGTTTTCCTGTTATACTGTTCCCTTGACCAGCATATAGTATATACAAGCAGAAACTAGGGAATAAAACAATAGACTTACACAATTCTAGACAAATGGGCTTAACATAGATATATGGAACATACAACCTCAATAATATAGATTATGCATTTTTCTCATTACCACATGGATTATTGTTTAAACTTAATGATATTCTAAGACACAAATAAAACCTCAACAAATTTAAAGTAATAGAAATTATCCCTTTTATCTATTCAGACAATAATAAATAAAAGCAAAAATCAACACCAACATAAACCTAATCCCCAAATAAAGTAATGGAAACAAAACTACCTTCTCTTAAACAACAACTTGAAGAGGATATAAAAGAAGGAAATCATTAGATTCCTGGAACAAAATGGCAAGCCAAAAGCAATTAAAAAAAAAAAAACTATGGGACAGGTAAAAGCAGCACTAAGAACAAAATTTACCAAATGAAATACTCACATTGAGAAAAAAAAGAGTACAGATCAAGAACCTAATGAATAATATGAAAGAACATGAACAATGAGAGCAATCCAATACAAACCTAGAAAAAGAAAAGAAATAAACAAATTAGATCAGAATTAAATGAAATTAGGAACAAAAGAACCACTCAGAAGATTAACAAAACAAAATGTTGGTTTGTTGAATAGATAAATAAAATTAAGAAACCTTTGATAAAATTATGTATAAAAAGAAAGGTAAGCTCTGTAATAACCTCAGTATGAAACAAGAAAGTGGAACTAACAAACAGATATAACAGGTATACAAAGGTCATTACTGATCACTATAAGCAAATCTATGCTCAGAAATTTGAAAATGTAGAGGAAATGGACCAATACCTGGAATCAAACTATCTCCCTAGCCTTAACTAGGAAGAAATAGAATTCTTGAACAGATCAATATCAAGTACCAAAATTGCAACAATAAAAAAATCATTCAAATAATAAAAATGCTAGATGAGACATTTATACACTATAATTCTACCAAATCTTCAGAGGAGAGTTTGTAACTATATTACAGAACCTATTACAAAATATTGAGAAGAAAAGAACTCTCCCTAACTCATTCCACATACCAAATACCACCCTGATTCCAAACCTAGGAAATGACTCAACAAAAGAAAAAGAAAACTGTGTACCAATTTTCTTAATGAATATCAACACAAAAATGATCCATAATATGCTAGCAAACAGCATACCACTACACATTACAAAAATTATACATCACAATTCGGTTCACTTTATCCCAAGAATGCAAGACTGATTCAACATACGTAAATCCATAAACATAATTCACCACATAAATAGATTCAAAAAACAAAGACCATATGATTCTTTCTAAATATGCTAAAAAAAATTTTACAAAATTCAATATTCTTTTCTGATAAGAAGAGTTAAGAAAATACACATAGCTAGGATATTTATTAAACATATAGAAGCCATTTATGACAAACCTACAGCCAATATCATATTGGATGGAGTAAAACTGAAAGCATTTCCATTTAGAACTGGAACCAGACAAGGATGCCTCCTGTCATTACCACCATTGAACATATTGATGCAATTACTACCCGATACAATCAAAAGGAAGAGGGGTATCAAAGTTATTCAAATGGAAACATAGGAGGTCAAACTTTTGCTCCTTGATGATGATATGATCTTCTACTTAGAAATACCTAGGAACTAAACCATCAGACCCCTAGAAGTGAGCAAAAACTACAGTGACATATTGGGATATAAAGTCAAGATCCACATATGAGTAGCCTTCAAATATGCCTACAAAAATCAATTTAGGAGCCAAATTAAAGACACAATCCATTTCATAGTAGTTTCAGAAAAAAGAAACAAATTGGAATATAAGTAAGGATCTGTACAAAGAGAAATAAGAAACGCTGAGAAAAGAAAAGCAGAAGACATTAACAAATGGAAGAACATACCATGCTTATGGCTAAAAATAAGCATGGTATGTCTATACTATCCAAACGTATGGACAGATATAACATAACTCCCCCCTAAAATAGCAAATTTATACTTTAAAGACTTGAAAACATAAGACTTTATTATATATAAAACCAGGAAAAAATAGCCTACACAATTCTAAGAAATAAAAACAAATCTGGAGTCATTGAGTTACTAGACTTTTGGTTATAGAACAAGTCTCAAGAGATCAAAATAGCAAGCATAAAAATAGCAAGTAAACACTCAGAAGCTAGAGGTCAAAACTTGTCTTTCACAGAGGCACAAAGGATAAAACTATACAATGGACTTTTAGAAAATAAGATGAATAGAACTCCACCACACTTATCAATCCACAAATAAGTGTTAATGGATCTAACTTGCCACAGAAGAGTCTTATTGGATAAAAAAATCACAGGCCATCTATATCCTGTGTACAGGAAATGCAACTAACCTTGAAGAACAAATAAAGACTCAGGGTTAAGGGATGGAAAACACTATATCAAGCAAATGGAAATCAAAGGAAAAGAAGGATTGCAATCTTATTTTCAGATACAAGTGGACCCAACGCAACGAAAGTTATGAAAGACTAAGATGGGTACTTCATACTGGTCAAGGGAACAATGCATCAGGATGACATTTCAATTTTAAATATTTATGCAACCAACTTAAATGCTGTCAGATTTATGAAACAGATCTTGACCCGTCTGAGCAATATGACATCCCATAACAGCATAATTGCTGGGAACTTTAACATTCTTCTGACAGAACTCGAAAGATCCTCTAAATCAGTGGTACTCAACCTGCCTAATGCCATGACCCTTCTGGAAGTCATAAAAAAATACATTAATATCTCAGGATATAAAAGCAATGTTCACAAGTCAGTAGCCTTTGCATATGCCAATAACAGCCAAAATGAGAAGCTAATTAAGGACACAATTCCCTTCACCATAGTTTCAAAGAAAATGAAATAATTAAGAATATACCTAAAAAAAGAGGCGAAGGAACTCTATAAAGAAAATTATGAAACCGTAAGAAAGGATATAGCAGAGGACATTAACAAATGGAAGAACATACCATGCTCAAGGCTGGGAAGAATCAACATTGTTAAAATGTCTATACTTCCAAAAGCAATCTTCTGATTCAATGACATCCCTATTAAAGTACCAAAATCGTATGTTCAAGACTTGGAAAAAAAGCCAGGGGCATCAGCATACTAAGTTTTAGGCTGTACCTAAAGGCTGTAGTGGTCAATGCAGCATGGTACTGACAAAAAATAGAGACATAGACACTTGGAATCAAATAGAAAACCAAGAAATTAACCTAACAACTTACAACTACCTAATCTTGGGTAAACCAAACAAGAACATACAGTGGGGGAAAGACTCCCTATTCAATAAATGGTGCTGGGAGAACTGGATATCCACATGCAAAAAACTGAAAGTGAACCCGCACCTTTCTCCACTCACAAAAATTGATTCAAGATGGATAAAGGACTTAAATTTAAGACATGAAATGATAATTCCTCAAGGAAAGCATAGGAAAAACAGTGGAAGATATCGGTCTAGAGAAAGACTTTATGAAAAAGACTGCAATGGCAATTGCAATAACAGGCAAATGGGATTTAGTTAAACTTAAAAGCTTCTGTACAGCTAAGGAGACAACAGACAAAGAAAATAGACAACCTACACATTGGGAAAGGATATTTGCATATTTTGAATGAGATAAAAGCTTAATAACTAAGATTTATAGAGAGCTTAAATTAATCCACATGAAAAAAGCCAATAATCCCATATCAATGGGGAAGAGAGATGAACAAAACCGTCTCTCAAGAAGACAGATGAATGGCTAGCAAACATATGAAAAAATGCTCATCATCCTTAATTATCAGAGAAATTCAAATCAAAATCACCCTGAGATGTCGTCTAATCCTGGTGAGAATGGCCCACATTACAAAATCTCAAAACTGCAGATGCTGGCATGGATGTGGACAGAAGGGAACACTTTCACACTGCTGGTGGGACTGTAAACTAATGCAACCTTTTTGGAAGGAATTATGGAGAAACCACAAAGAACTCAAGTTACACCTCCCATTTGGTCCTGTAATCCCATTATTGGGCATCTATCCAGAAGGAAAATAAAACCTTTTATCATAAGGACACTTGTACTAGATTATTTATTGCAGCTCAATTTACAATTGCCAAAATGTGGAAACAGCAAGCTGTGGTACATATATACTATGGAATATCATTCAGCCATTAAAAAAATGGAGACTTCACAGCATTTGTATTAACCTTGATGGAAGTGGAACACATTATTCTTAGTAAAGCATCACAAAATGGAGAAACATGAATCCTTTGTATTCAATCTTGATTTGAGGACAATTAATGACAATGACATGGTTGGGGATGGGGAAAGGAGACAGCAGAGAAATAGAGAGAAGAAGGAGGGGGTAGGGGAAAGAAAGAGCAGAGAGAGGGAAGGAGGTAGGGTGTTGCGTCTCAGTTAGTGACACATCTTGTACCTTCAATGAATCCTAAACAATAAAAAAGAGAGAAATTTATAAAATTAGATGGGTAGATCTGAAAAACAGAGAGAGAGTGCAAACAAAAACATAAACCATCTTATGGAAATGAAAAAAGAAGAACAATCTATTCCCAAACCCAGCAGAAGAAAATAAATAACCACAATTATATCAGAGATTAATGAAATTGGAAACAAAATAATCATTCAGAAAATTAATAAAACAAAAACTTTGTGTTTTAAAGAAAATAAAATTGATAAAACTTTGGCTAGATTAACTAGAAACAGGAAAGTAAAATCTCTAATAATCTCATTTGGAAAACATAAAGAGAGAATGAACAACAGAAATCAGAGAGGTACAATAGATCTAACTCTAAATACTACCAGAAACTATATGTTCAGAATTTTGACAATGTGAACAAAAGGGATCAATATCTGGAATCACACTCTCTTCTCTTAACTGAGAATAAATAAATCTCTTGAACAGACCAATTTCAAGCCCTGAGATCGAAGAAACAATTAAAAAAAATCACCCATCTAAAAATTGACTTGGTCTAGATGACTTCAAACCAGAATTCCGTCAGAACTTCAGAGAAGAGCTTATACCCACATTTTAGAAATTATTCTAAAACACTGAGAAGGGTATTTTTCCTAACATGATCTATGAAGCAAAAATCGCCCTGATACCAAAATCAGGAAGAAACCCAACTAAAAAGGAGAATTACAGACCTATTTCACTAATTAATATGGATGCAAAAATTCTCAATAAAATTCTAGCCAATAGATTATAGCTACAAATTAAAAAATACATACACATTGATAAAGTAGGTTTCATCTCAGGAATGCAGGGCTGATTTAACATTGACAGATCCATAAGCATAATCCAACATATCAACAAAAGCAAAAACAAAGAGCATTTGATCCCCCAAATATAGACAGAAAAAGGATTTAATAAAATTCAGTATCCTTTTTAACAAGAACAATTAAAAATATAGGCTGGGAAGCGCCTGAGTGAGGCTCAGTGAGTAGGGCACCAGCACCATATACCGAGGGTGGCGGCTTCCAACCCAGCCCCAGCCAAACTGCAACGAAAAATAGCCAGGCATTGTGGTGGATGCCTATAGTCCCAGCTACTTGGGAGGCTGAGGCAAGAGAATCGCTTAAGCCCAGGATTTGGAGGTTGCTGTGAGCTGTGATGCCACAGCACACTACCCAGGGTGACAAAGGGAGACTCTGTCTCTAAAAAAAAGATAAATAATAAAATAAAAAATAAAAGTAAAAAAAAATACATATATATGCATGGGTGGCACATTTCTTAAACTGACTAAAGCCATCTATGACAACAAACCTATAGCCAATACCATACTGAATGGCACAAAATTGAAAGCTTTTCCACTTAATATGGAAACCAGACAAGGATGTCCTCTATTAATAAACACAGGACTGGAAGTTCTAGCCAAAGCAATCAGGCAAGAATAGGTAATAAACGGTATCCAAATGGGGGCAGAGGAAGTCAAACTCTCACTCTCACTCTTTGGCAATAATATGATCATATAATTAGAAAACTCCAGAGATTATACCACAAAATTCCTTGAAGTGATCAAGCAATACAGTAATGTCTCAGGGTATAAAATTCAATGTCCACAAATCAGTAGCCTTTGTATATGCCAATAATAGCCAAGTTGAGGAGCAAATCAAGACACAATTCCCTTTACGGTAGCTTAAAAAAATGAAAAACATAGGAATATGCCTATCTAAAGAGGTGAGGGACTAAAAGAAAATAATGAAACTCTAAGAAAAAAATAGCAGAAAATATTAACAAGTAAAAGAACATACTGTGCTCATGACTAGGAAGAAGCAACATTTTTAAAATGTCTATATTTCCCAAAACAGTCTGCAAATTTAAAGCAACTCTAATTAGAATACCAACATCATCTTTCAAGATGTGGAAAAAATAATTCTTCATTTTGTATGGAACCAGAAGAAACCTCATATAGTTAAGGTAATTCTTAGCAACAAAAACAAAGATGGAGTCATCACCCTGCCAGACTTCAGACTATATTACAAGTTCATAGTGATCAAACAGTATGGTATTGGCATAAAAATAGAGACATAGACACTTGGAACTGCATAGAATATTAAACCAAACAAAAGCACACACTGGGATTTCCCTATTCAATAAGTGGTGCTGGGAGAACAGGATATGTAAGAGACTAAAATTAGACCTGCACCCTTTACCACTCACAAAAATTGATTCAAGATGGATAAATGATTTTAATCTAAGGCATGAAACATTAAAAATCTTTGAATAAAGTGTGAGAAAAACACTTGAGGATAACATCCTGGGGAAAGGTTTTATGAAGACTTCCATGGCAATTGCAACAACAACAAAAATAAATAAATGAGACTTAATTAAACTGAACATTTTACATACAGCTGAGGGAATAACAACTATAGCAAATAGGCAGTCTTCAGAATGGGAAAAGACATCTCCATAATATAAACCTGACAAAGACTTGATAAGGAGAATCTACAGAGAACTCAAATTTATCTACAAGATAAAGCAAACAATCCCATATATCACTGGGCAAGATACATTAATAGAACTTTCTGTAAGAAAGAGAGGCGAATGGTTAAAAAACATATGAAAAATGCTCATCATCCCTAATCATAAGGAAATGCAAATCAAAAAATCACCCTGAGATATCACCTAACCCCAGTAAAGTTAGCCGACATCATAAAGCCCCAAACCTGCGCAGATGCTGGCATGAATGTGGAGAAAAGGGAACACTTCTACACTGCTGGTGGAACTGCAACCAACTAGAGCCTCTTTGGAAATAAGTATGTTGAATCCTCAAAGATCTCAAATTAGATATCCCATTTGACCCTGCAGTCCAACTACTTGGCATCTACCCAGAAGAAAAAAGGTCATTTTATCATAAGGACATTTTCACTAGATTGTTTATCACAGTTCAATTTACAATCACCAAAACATGGAGACAACCTAAGTGCCCATCAACTCAGAAATGCATTAACAAATAGTGGTACAATCACACCATGGAATAATATTCACACACAAAAAAGGTGACTTCACATCTTTTGTAATATTCTGGAGGAGTTTAAACACATTCTTGTTAGTGAAGTATCACAGAACAGAAAAGCAGAAATGCACTCAATACTAATATGAAGCTAGTAGATGATATGAGGCATGCCCACAAAGGAGAAAAACTCATTTCAATTCAAGTTGGGGGGAGGATTAATGAGGAGGTCGGAGAGGGGAGTTGGGGTGCTCTCAATGAATGGGCATGGCATAGAGGTGTTTGCCATACCTTTTGTTTGTGGGACATAACCACAAGAAAGTCTCTACCTAACAAAATGTGACATTTTGACCTAGTGGTTTGTACCTTCACATTAACCTGAATTAATGTACACAGCTATGATTCAATAAAAAAAAAAAAAGAAAAAAATGCACAATTAAAAATTTAAAAAAGAAAAAAAATTACTTGAGGAAAAGAATTCTGGACAGCTAAGAGGACAATAGACAAAGCTTATAGACAACCTTCAGTATGGTTAGAAAATATTCTCATGTTACAAATCAGACAAATGAGTAGTGACCATAATTTACAAATAACTCAAGCAAATCAACAAGAAAAGAGAAAACAACCCAATTAATCAATGGGAAAGAGACATGAACAGAACTTTCTCCCAAGAAAACAGAAAGATGATCAACAAAAACATGAATATAGGCTCATCATCCCTAATCATTAGAGAAATGCAAATCAAAACCACCTTGAGATATTATCTAACTCCTGTGAGAACAGCCCACAGCACAAGGTTCCAGAGTTACATGATGGGATGGGTGTGGAGTGAAGGGAACACTTATACACTGTTGGTGAGATTGCAATCTGGTTCAGTCTCTTTTTTTTTTTTTTTTTGCAGTTTTTTGCCGGGGCTGGGTTTAAACCCACCACCTCCAGCATATTGGGCCGGTGCCCTACTCCTTTGAGCCACAGGAACCGCCCTAGTACAACCTTTTTGAAAGAGGTAGAAAGAATTATGAAGAATCCTTAAAGAACTAAAAGTAGATCTTCCATTTGATCCTACAATCCCATTACTAGTTACCTACCTAGAAGAGAAAACAATTATCATATTATAAGGACCTCTGAATTTGAGTGTTTATAGCAGCTCAATTCCCAATTACAAAGATGAGGAAACAACTTAAATGTCCATCAACACATAAATGAAATAATAAACCATGTTATATGTATACCATGGAATGCTGTTTAGCTATAAAAAGATAGAGACTGTACATTTTTTGTATTTACCTGCAAGGAGCTGAAGAACATTCTACTTAGCAAAGTACCTCAAGAATGAAAAAGCAAGCACTGCATATACTCATTACTAATTTGAAACTAGCCCTCATGAGAGAAAAAACAATGAAATTCAAGAAAGAAGAGGGGGAAAGAGTAGAGGGGGATTAGTAAACTCCCACCTAAAAGATACAATGTAGAAGTAAATGATGCATCTCTTGGATGAAGGTTTTAACTATGACTTGGACATTTCCTAACAAATATAGTGTAACCTAATCTTACATACTCATACGTTAATTCAGAATAAGATAAACAAACAAATTTTACTTCTTTTTGGCTAAGATTGCTTTGGCTGTTCTGGATATTTATTGGTTTCAAATAATATGTACAATTTTTTTTTTACATCTGTAAAATATATTCTCATTATTTTGATGAGGAATGGATTGAATCTACAAATCCCTTTCCGTAGTATGGAAATTTTATCAGTATTGCTTTTACCAATCTGTGAGCTTGTGATGCATAGTTCTACTTGTAGAGATGTGTCCTTTGTTTTTATTTCTGTTTCTGTGGCTAATTCCATTTTTTGATAGGCATGTGTTAAATCCTTTTTCCATCACTGGTATGGAGACCTCTTGGTGATGGTGGATTGTTTTTTGGATGTAATATTGAATTTGGTTTGCTAGTATTTTATTGATGATTTTTGCATCTCTATTCATAAGAATTATTGGTTTGTTGCTTTCTCTTTTGTTATTGTTGCTGTCTGTCCCTTGCTTGGTATAAGAGTAACACTACATGTATAGAATGAGTTCAGGAGGATTCCATTTTTCTAAATATTATTAACTAATTTCTGTAATATGGATGTAAGTTCCATGTAGGTCTGGTAGACTTTGACTGTGAATCCTTCTGATCTGAAGATATTAATTGTTAGAAACCTTTTTATTATAGCTTCAAACTCACTGCTCATGCTTGGTTTGATTAGGAATTCTCTTTCTTCCAGTTTGAGTTTTGAGATGTTGTGTGCTTCCAGAAATTTTTCCATTTTCTAAACATTTTCAGATTTATATGCATAGTAATTTTCTTTACTATTCAAAGGCAATGTTTTGTATCTCTGTGTTATAAGTTGTAATATATTCTTTTTTAAAGTTTCTGATTAACTTTACTTAGGTCCTTTGTCTTCTATTCCTATTTAATCTAGTAAGACATCAACTTATTAGATTTTTTTTTCAAAATACATAGTGAGTAAAAATATTACATTGCATGGATCATTTATATATATATATATATATATATATATATTTTATTGTGGGGATTCATTGAGGGTACAAGAAACCATGTTACACTGGATGCATTTTGTTGGGTAAAGTCCCTCTTACAATCGTGTTTTCCCCCCAAAAGGTGTGGCACACACCAAGATCCCACCCCCCTTGCTCCTTCCCTCTCTCTGCTCTTCCTTTCCCCACCCCTCCCTCATTCTTTCTCTCTCTGCTCTCCCCTTCCCTCACCCATACCATGTCAATAATTGTCATTAATTGTCCTCATATCAAACTTGAGTACACGTAATTCATGCTTCTCCATTCTTGAAATGCTTTACTAAGAATAATGTTTAATGTTGAGTCTTGACATAGGTATGCCTGCAATCCAAATAATGCTCATAATACCTATTAGATTGGTTTTATCCTCTCCAATTCTCCCTCTGTGTACCTGTGTTGTCACTGGTTATTTTCAGTTTAATAGCATATGTGGTGTTTGCTTTTTCATTCTGTGTTGCGACCTGGGCATTGAGCCACAGTATGGCTCATGCAGGGACTTTGCCTACCTGCCTAGAGACTGGCAGTCAAAGGGAGAGAAGGTACTGTGAAATTACACACACATTTATACACACACACACACAGCATTTTGATCCATGAATGATGACATGGTATCAGTCCCTTGGGAGGCTAACAGGAGCTGCCTTGACCTGATTATTAAAGACTTTTTTATTAGAGGTTCATAGGGACATGCATACACAAGGCAAAGATGTGAAAAGGTAACAGTTTCATGTTTCAACTAAACACACAGTCTTTTGTTCAAGGAACAAAGATATCGGGCTGAAGGACATAGGAGCATTAAACTGGAGATATAATACTTTGGGATGGATCCAATAAGGAAAAGTTACAGCCTACAGGTTAGATATCTATAGCTGCAGAGCATTTACCAATTACGTTCTAGCTTTATTTACATCCTATATCTAAGCTTCTTAACTTTATCTAGACATTTCTGAGACTGTTTTCTCATCTACTCTGCTGGATATTGCAATGCTCCCTCAACACCTTAGGTGTGCATCATATCAGGAGGGCTGAGACCTGGGGACATAACTTATCCTAAATGTTAGGGGAAGCCAGACTACTCTAACTCTCTCATCCACAATTCTAGAGATACTTCACCTAGGAGAATTGCCTCCAGTTTCATACAGATTCTTGCAAAAGGTATTAATTTATTCCTTTTAGAGTTGAGAAGTACTCCATGGTAGACATATATCACATTTTATTGATCCACTCATGAATTAATGAACACTTGGGTTGTTTTGATATCTTTGCAATTGTAAATTGTACTCCAACAAACGTTAAGGTGCAGATAACTTTGATAAACTCTTCCTTTCCTTTGGGAGCATAGCATATAATGGGATGGCTATTTCAAATTATGGAACTACTTCTAGTCCTTTGTGCAATCTCCATACTGTTTTCCGTAGAGGTTGTGATAATTTTCAGTCCCACCAACACTGTACAAGCATTTCTTTCTATCTCTAGCCAAGCCAAAAACTACTGTTATTGGACTTCTTACTAAAAGCAATTCTAACTAGGGAAAGTTGATATCTCATTTTGTTTTTATTTACAAGTCTCTGAAGTTCAGTGACATTTAGGATTATTGATATGCTTATTATTCATTTGGCCTTTTTATTGTAAGAAGCTTCAATTCATGATTTGTGTCTGTTTTTTGTCCACTTTCTTTATTTGTTTGAGTTCTTCATAAATTCTGGTTATTAGACTGTTATTGGATGTGTAGCTTACAAATATGTTTTCTCATTCTGTAAACTGTCTATTTGTCCCGTTGATAGTTTCCTCACTTATGCAGAAGCTTTTTAGCTTCTTAAAATCCCATTTTATAAAATTTGTTGTGCACGAGTACCATTATGGTCTTAGTCACAAATTCTGTACCTATGATATCCAGAACACTTTCTAAATTTTTCCTTTGAAATACTTATGATTTCATGCCTTAGATCTAAATCTTGTATCCATTTTAAATTAATTTTTGCAAGAAGTGAGAGGTACCCTTTTTCATTTTTCTGCATATGAGTATGGTGTTTCCTAGCACAATTTATTGAATAGGGATTTTTCATAGTGTACATTGTTGTCTTCTTTGTTAAACATTAGTTTTCTGTAGATAGATGATTTATATCTGGGTTTTCTGTTCTGTTTTGTTATCGTATGTCTATATTTTTATACCAATACCATGCTTTATTGGTTACTATATCCTCATAGTGTAGATTGAAGTTGATACTATGAGGCCTCCAGATTTGTTCTCTTTGTTTAAGATGGCTTTGCCTTTTCAAGCTCTTTTCTGGTTCCAAATTAAGTTTATAATTATTTTTTCTAGATTGATGAAACATGAATATGGTAATTTAATGGATATTTCATTGAATTTATAAATTTCTCAAGGTAGTATGGATATTTTAACAATGTAGACTCTACTTATCCATGAACATGATATGTATTTCCACTTGTTGATAACCTCTTCTTCAACTTTTTCTTCAGTTCTGTAGTTCTCCTTCTAGATAATTCTCACCTATTTGGTTATGTATATTCCTAGGAATTTTATTTATTTTGTAGCTATTGTGAATGATATTGAATCTTTGATTTGACAATTATTAGTATATACAAATACTGTATATTGATTTTGTAACTTGAGACTTTGCTGAATTTATACATAAAGTCTGGGAGATTTTGGGGGGAATATTTGGAGTTTTCTTGATTCAGTGTTATATTGTCATCAAAGAGTGACAGATTGACCTTTTATTTCCTGATTGGAGTACTCAATATTTTTTCTTTTGACTGATTGCTCTGGCTAGAGCATCCAGCACTATATTGAATAGAAGTAATGCCGATGGGCATCCAAGTCCTATTTCATTTCTTAGGGGGAGTGCTTTCAGCTTTTCCCAATTCAATATTATTTTGGCTATGGGTTTGTCATAAATGCATTTATCATGTTGGGAAATGTTTCCTCTATCCCCAATGTGTTGTGCAATTTTGTGCCAGAGTCTTGCCTTGGGGAGAGGGTCTGTTAAGACCTGTGGATCTGGCATGACCGACTGAAGAAATATAAGATGAAAAATGATGAGAAAGATACCAGGAAAAGATCCAACAAGAAAAGAAAACTACAGACCAATATCACTAATAAATATTGATGCAAAAATATTCAATAAGATCCTAACAAACACGATCCAGCAACACATCAAACAAATTATACACCATGACCAAGTGGGCTTTATCCCAGGATCCCAAGGCTGGTTCAATATACGTAAATCCATAAATGTAATTCAGCACATAAACAAATTAAAAAACAAAGACCATATGATTCTCTCAA